>PVIJ01002125.1:0-109773 GCA_004024925.1 Scalopus aquaticus
GGTGGCGTTCTGGAGAGCAGAGGCTGGCAAAGGCAGGATGCCAGGGAAGGACCAGGGAGGATGGGGGGCTAGGAGGGCAGGAGGGGGCCAGGGGCGATGGTAAGAGATGCAGGGGGACTGCTGAGGCCTGGGGGCATGTTCCGGGAGGCACAGGAGGACGCAGGCCCAGAAACAGCAGGGAGAGGCGGGTGCCTGGCAGGTGCTGGGAAGGGTGGAGCGGAGGGGGCAGGGAGGCTACAGAGTGCCCTGCAGGGGCCCGAAGGCGACGGAGCGCCTCCGGACTGGGGCGAGTGGGGCTCCGGGCAGGGGCGGAGGGGGATGGGTCGCCGGAGGGGCGGGGCCGGGGGCGCCGCGGAACTCACTCGAAGACGAAGAAGAGGACCGTGGTGGTGAGGATGAGCAGCAGCGTGAGTGCGAAGACGCCGCCGTGGCCGGCCAGCATGAGGCGGCCGCCGCAGTAGAAGCGGTTGCGGCCCGGGAACACCTCCCACTTGCGCTGCGGCCGGCGGCCGAGGCTCCCGCTGCCGCTGCCGCTGCCGCTGCCGCTCCAGCGCGGCGCGGCGGCGGGCGGCGGGGGCCCGGGGCCCGGGCCGGGGGGCGCGGCGGGCCCGGGATGGCGCGCCCCGGGGGAGGCGGGCGGCGGGGCGGCCCCGGGGCTGATCTGCTGGTACTCGCAGTCCTTCATGCAGCCGGCCGCGGGCCTCGGCTCCGCGCCCCGCGGGCCGGCCGCACCGCTCCGGGACCGGGGCCGAGCAGCGGAGGCGGCGGCAGCGGCGGCGGCGCGCTCGGCGCTCGCTCGCAGGGGGCGGCACCGCCGCCGCGCCGCCCCGCCCCCGCCCCGCCGCCCGCCGCCCGCCGCCCGCCGCCCGCCGCGGCCTCCCGCCGCAGCGCCCCCTCCGCCTGGGCAGGGGATGGCGCTCCGCCCGGTGGGCTGGTCCCGACCCGCCGCGGGGCAGTGCAAGTCCCTGCCGCCCCCGCCCGCTTGCCCCCGGGCCGCCGTGGTCCCTTCTGCACAAAGGCAGGGCAGCGGGCGAGTGGCCGCGCGCTCTAGGGCTCAGCCCTTCTGCAACCAGATCATTTGCGGTCGGGTGTCCTCCGTGTACCGGGCACCAGGCCAGGCGCTGAGATTTGGGTGGTGGACTTAGTGATCCGCTTACTTCTGGCAGTTGGCAATTCCAGGGCCAGTCTTCACCCATCTCTGAGGACCAATTGGACAGGCATTTGCGGGGGCAACGGGGGGGTGGGGCGGGGAAGGGAAGCACAATCTGCCTTGAAAGCCAGGAGCCTCTTTACTACTGTCTTGAAGTTCAGAGTGCTTGCGTGCGTGCGTGCGTGTGTGAGAGAGAGAGTGAGAGAGAGAGAGAGAGAGAGAGAGAGAGAGAGAGAGAGAGAGAGAGAGAGAGAGAGAGAGAGAGAGAGAGAGAGAGAGAGAGAGAGAGAGAGAGACCTCAGTTTCCTAGGCATCAACTGAGATAGGGTTCATGCCTCAAGATTCCAGTGTTTTTCAGGAATTCTGAATGTGTTCACTTGCTATTGCCCTAACAAATTACCACAAATTTAGCTACTTAGAAACATCTTTTCACAGGCGCCTCCTCATGCCTGCAATCAAGGTGTCAGCAAGGCTGCATTCTCTCAACTTGAGAACACACTTGTGAGTCCATTCAGATTGTCATTTCTTTGTGAGGGCTTGAAATTTCTGTTGGCTGTTGGCTGGAGGCCTCCTTCAGCTTGCAAAGACAATCTGCAGCTCCTAGAGCTTCCACAGTTCCTTTCCATGGGTCTTCTCCAAGATGGCTGCTTATTTCCTCAAGCCCAGGAAGAGAGTCTCTAGCTCCTGTCAGCTAAGACAGAGTTTTATATAATGTAACATGAATGTATGCAAGGGGAGTGACATCCCATCACTTTGCCATATTCCCTGGGTTAGAAGCAAGTCATAGGTGCCACCTGAACTCAAGAGGAAAGGATCACACAAAGGTATGTCTACCAGGAGGCAGGAACCACTGGGGGTTGGGCACCGTACCGTCTATTCACCACACTGGGGTCTCTGGAAAACCTAAGGAAAGTCTGGAGACTTGAATAGAAGATTTGGAAAGGAAGTCGAAATACATGATGGGGAGAGGTAGAAAGGCAACAAGTGACCTCAAGGATCGCTAGTCAGTGCACATGCCAAAGGACACACAGCCACGATGCCCTTGGTGCCAAAGATTCTGGGTTTGATGAGTGCCCACCTTGGAGTGAATCACCTGTGGACTTACTCCTCTCTTGCTCCTTGGCTATGGAACAAAGCCACAATACAGAACATACTGGTTCTAGTAGATTTCTGTTCTCCCACCTCAACTGGGTCATCTTGCAGTCCTAAATGTTTTCTTGTTCCTTGTCACTTCACAGAAACCAAAGCTATCCTGCTTGATTTCCAGCTTCCCTCCTCTCCATCTTTTAATTTATATTTGTATCTCTCCTCATTTTATATTTTTTAAGATTCTATTTATTTTTGTGTAAAAGAACTGGGGTGTAGGTCAGAGGCATGGGAGGGTGAGAGGATTTACCAGAGACATAGTGGGGAGCAAAACAGGTGGATCTACTGAAATACACTGTTGAGGGGGGCAGCGGGCAAGACAGGAGAGGTCAGCTGCGCCATGTGGGTCAGCTCCCTGGCTGGGGATCAAACTCAGGCTGTGGTAGTGACAGCGCTGAGACTTAACCCCTAGGCCACGAGGGAGGCCCCTTTTAAAGATGAGGGCCTTCTGCCCATGTCCAACCTCCGCTCATGTCCGACCTCTCTTCCTGTTCCTCAGTATTGCAAACACATGCTCAATTCTTCTCCATCAATTAAAAAGAAAACTAAGCTAAAAAAAACACAACCCAGCTTTCCATGTCTGGCTACCTCCTCACTCTAGACTTAGATTTATCTTTTTTCTCTCATTCGAGTTATATTAAAGAGTAGTTACCACTTCCTTGTTACCTATTCACTTCTTTTTACAATTTGGCTTCTGTGTACATCACTCACCTAAAATTTCTCTATTAAACATCTCTAGTGATCCATTTAGTATGGCATAAACTACTCATTCTCATGATACCCAGGGATCTCAGCCTTCCTTACAGAGAGGTGTAGCCCTGTGACTGAATTATGGCTAACAGAGTGGGAATGGAAGTGGCAGATTGAACCACAAAACTCCCAGGTGCCGCTTCTGCTTCTCCTCCCCACCTGCTAGCAGAGTAGAGAGCCTAGAAGACAGTCAGTGCCAGGGTCTCACTCCTTCTCAATCACAAGAATAATTTAGTAAGACTGAATTCAACTGATGTAATTCTGCAACATGCACATTTTTTTAAAGATTTATTTATTTATGCATACAAGAACTGGGGTGTAGGCCAGAGGTGTGGGGGCGAGGTAAGAAGATTCACCAGAGACAGAGTGGGGAGCAAAACAGGCAAACAGACTGAAATAAACTACTGAGGGGAGCAGTGGGTGAGGCAGGAGAGGTCTAGTGCACCATGTGAGAAGCTTCCTGGCCAGGGATCAAACTTGTGCTGCAGTGGCTGCGAATAGCTTCACAGGCTGAGACCTAACCCTTTGTACCACCAGGGAGGCCCCGCAATATTTTTTTTTTAATTTTTAGCAAATAAGTCTGATGGTTACAAGTAAGAGAGTCCTTTACCATGGAGTTCTGTGACTCTCTGGCCATGAAGTAAGCTGAGAATTTAAAGAATGGAACGTGTCATTTCTTCTGTCAGGCTGCTGATGCATCCAGAAGAATTCCTCCCATACCAAGTCCCTATAATCATCATCACCACCATAACAGTTATATACAATAAGCACTTGGGCCCCCAAGGCACTTGCTTTAGTTGGCACTTCATCACAAATAACCACAGGTGGTAATTTGATTAATCATGATGCCACAGCACACCATGGATTAGTAGCATGTTTCTCAATGGCAAAGAGCTTAACACATATAAACCCAATGACATAACTCAACCAGTTCCCTAATCCCATCTTTTGAGGTCTATTTCCTGGGACCACTCCTTGTACCTGTTTCTGTATCGGTTAGGGTGCAGTCAATGAGAAAAGCTATACCAGTTATCAGACATAATTTAATATACAGCATGGTTAGAGTGGTGGACTAGGTATAAAGTTGTTCACCAGATCACCGAAAGGGTAAAAAGAAAACAGACATTATGCAGGCAGCATCAGCTAAGGTAAGAACAAAGGGAAGAGTTTGGGATGGCTAAAACCTAGAAACTCCAGATCTCTCAATCTGGGGCTAGTGTGTGGTATCTCTGAATTTAGAGGGATCAACACTTCTGAGGAAGGGGGGCTACCCAGCTGATGTGGGTGCTTTTGGAACACTATAGAGCTGGGTCTGCAATTGTTGGAAAAAATTTGAAGGTGGGAAGTTCAGCTACTCTCCAGGAAGGAACTGCTACTGCTGGGGTGAAGGAGCATTGCTGGGGTGACCTCACAGGAACAGGAAGCAATGAGAAGTCTGTTCTTCCTCCTCTGGCCCCACGATTGCCCTCTAGTGGCCCTTACTGGCAGAACCAAACAGAGGCCACTGACAAAGCAGGAATGTAATTTGCCAGCCCCAGGTCCAGTATTTCACCGCAGAAAGTACAAGGGTGGGTTTGGAGCTGAGAGACATTAAGTTGATAACTAGCACAGGGGCCTTTATAAAGTACTAGATGAAAGAGGTGAACTCAGGTAACATTAATTAGATGTCAAAAACAAGAAAGAAAGGGTATGGAAAAAGCGTAGAGATGATGGGCCTGTCAGAGTTGGAAAAGCTGACTGCTTCTGGACAACACGGTGTAAGACAAGACTGTAAAAGGTCTTAAACAACATGAGTTGAAAGATGTGATCATCACTAAGGCAAATATTTTCACAGTGTGACCTTCCCACCTACTTCCCTGTTACTTCCCACACCCAGAAAAGGGTGAAACGTCACCCGTTTCAGCATAGCTACCATTATATTCAGAGTGAGGCAAGGGAATGATGAAGGAAAGAAATATATCATTGTATATCTAAAAGATTCTATCTAGTAAAGAACTTAAGTGTGGTTAATATACATGGATCTGACTAGAAACAGAGCAGAAACCTGTTTTGTTAAATTTGTGTGTCAACTTGGCTAGGTCATAATGCCCATATATTTGGTCAAATATTATTCTAGGTGTTCCTGTGAAGTTTTTTTTTTTAAGATTTATTTATTTATGCATTCAAGCTGGGGTATAGGCCAGAGGCATGGGGCGGCGAGAGGGTTCACCAGAGACAGAGTGGGGAGCAGAACAGGCAGATCAACGGAAACACACTGCTGAGGGGAGCAGCGGATGAGGCAGGAGAGGTCTGCCGCACCATGTGGGAATCTCCCCGGCCGGGTGTCGAACTCACATCGCCACTGCCAACATCTCCACAGCGCAGCGCTTAACTGCTGTGCCACCAGGGAGGCCCCCTGCGAAGTTTTTTTTTTTTTAAAGATGAGAGTAACATTTAAGTCAGTAGACTTTGAGTACAGCAGAACATTCTCCACAATGCAAGGGGTCTCATCTAATGAGTTGAAGGCCTTAGGTAGAAAAAAAAGTTGACCTCTCTGAGAAAGGGAATTTTGCTAGTATACTGTCCACAAACTCAAAATGAACATGAACTCTTCTCAAGACACCCACCCATACTGCAGATTTTGGACTTGCCAGCCTCCACAATCACATGAGCAAATTCCTTAAAATCAACCTCTCTCTCTCTCTGTTTATTGATTATGATTCTCTGGGGAACACTAATATACCAAAAATGTGTTGAGGTAACTATTGTTAAGCATAAGTCCAAGCTAAATATGCCCCTGGGTGCCTAAAATTCATATGGAAACTCAAGGGACCCTGAATAACCAAAACAATTTTGAACAAGAATAAAGTTAGAAGTCTCACACTTCCTGGTTTCAGAAATTATTACAGGGCCTCCCTGATGGCACAGAGGGTCGAGTGCTATGGAGCTGTCGGCAACTGTGGCACAAGTTCGATGCTGATGCTGGCCGGGGAAATTCTCACATGGCGCAGCAGACCTCTCCTGCCTCCCCTGCTGCTCCCCCCAGCAGTGTATTCCGGTTGATCTGCCTGTTCTGCTCCCCACTCTGTCTCTGGTGAACCCTCTCACCACCCCACACCTCTGGCCTGCACCCCAGCTTGTATGCATAAATAATAATTTTTTTAAAAAAGTATTACAAAGCTAGAGTAATCAAAATAGTGTGGTACTAATGGAAGCTTAGAGTAGAAAATTTAGGATGGAAGTTTTCACAAGGTAAAAAGCCAGCGGTGAGGGCAGGAAGCATGATCAGCCAGAGGTGGGGTCAGAAAAGATTATCTGTCTTACAGAAAACCAACCCCACCTGACCCCAAAGCTATAAATCCCACAAATTCCACCAGAGAGCAATACATAAAGATACACTTTTACAGCTGTCTTTTTGCCCACCTGTGACTATGCAGGTGCTTCTTTTCACCAACTCTCTGACCCTCTGCAGGGCAGCAGGTTTCCTGCCCACCCATGACCTGTACCATGCCTGGGCTTCTCTTCACTGACCTCCCTCAGCAGAGGCAGCTCTCCTTAGGGCTGCCCGCCTGTGACCATGCAGGTCTCTCTCTCAACAAACCTGTCCCTTTCGGGGCAGCTCTTTCTGCCCGCTTGTGTCTATGCAAGTGTCCTTTATTCTTTGGTCCCTTTCCTTAATAAACCTATTCTTTAAATATAACTAACATCTCTCTCTTGTGGGAAACTTGCCTAAGAAACTCACCATGTGCTACTGAAAGGGGAGCTCTGGTGAAACCTTTCCCAGAGTGAACCCAAGAACCCCACTCTCCATCAACTCCAAAAATCAACATCACTGCCAAGCTATCCCTAGACACTGCAGCAAACGTTTGATCCCCAGCCAGGGAGCTGACCCACATGGTACAGCAGACCTCTCCTGTCTCACCGCTGCTCCCCTCAGCAGTGTATTTCAGTAGATCTTCCTGTTCTGCTCCCCACTCTGTCTTTGGTAAGTACACAAACACACACACACACACACACACACACACACACGGACCTCTGACCTACACCCCAATTCTTGAATGTATAAATAAATAAAAATAAATATTTAAATGGGCCTTCCTGGTGGTGCAACGGGTTAAGTAGCAGGCTATGAAGCTATCATCAGCCATTTCAGCACGAGTTCAATCCCCGGCCAGGGAGCTTCCCACATGGCGCAGCAGACCTCTCTCCTGCCACACCCACTGCTCCCATCAGCAGTGTATTTCAGTAGATCTGCCTGTTCTGTTCCCCACTCTGTCTCTGGTGAGTCCTCTCAGCACCCCACACCTCTGGCCTACACCCCAGTTCTTGTATACATAAATAAATAAATCTTAAAAAAACAAAAAGATACCCTTTTGTTCTAGCAAAACCCAGATCTTGCTCTAAGACTGCCTGCCTGTGTCTACATAGGAGTCTCTTTTACTCAATAAACTTGCCCATTTAAACATGCAGCCTTTGGGGGCCTCCCTGGTGGCGCAGCAGTTAAGCACTGCGCTGTGGAGCTGTCAGCAGCAGTGACACGAATTCAACACCCGGCCAGGGAGATTCCCACATGGTGCAGCAGACCTTTCCTGCCTCGGCTGCTGCTCCCCTCAGCAGTGTACTTCAGTCAATCTGCCTGTTCTGCTCTCCACTCTGTCTCTGGTGAACCCTCTCGCCACCCCACGCCTCTGGCCTGTACCCCAGCTTGTATGCATAAATAAATAAATTCTGAAAAAAAAATGCAGCCTTTGCTTGTTTTTCCTTAATAAAATTGCTATCTGCTGCTGAATGGGGACTCTCCTGAAATCATTCTCAGGAGGACCCAAGAACTCCATTCACTGAACCCCAATACTACTCAGATAAAGTCATACATATAGACCGGTAGGGTAGAATTGAGAACCCCAAAACTAGTCCTCCCATACATGGTCAAATGAATTTTGACAAGCGTTCCGAGACCAGTCAACGTGGGAAGGATAGTCTGATAAATGGTATTAGGAAAACCAGATATTCACATGTAAAAGAATCAAGTCAGAACTTTTCCTTACACCATATATAAAAATTAACCCCAAATGGATCAGAGACGTAAACATAAGAACTATAAAACTCTTAGAAGAAAACAGAATAAAAGTTTCATGGCTTTAAATTTGACAACCATTTCTTGAATATGACTCCAAAAACACAAGAGAAAAATAAACTGGACTTCAAAAGTAAAAAAAAAAAAAAAAAGGGATCTCAAAGGACACTATCAAGAATGAAAAGTCAGGGCCTCCCCGGTGGCGCAGCGGTTAAGCGCTGCGCTGTGGAGCTGTCGGCAGCAGCGATGCGAGTTCGACACCCGGCCAGGGAGAATCCCACATGGCGCGGCAGACCTCTCCTGCCTTGCGCGCTGCTCCCCTCAGCAGTGTATTTCTGATCTGCCTGTTCTGCTACCTGCTCTGTCGCTGGTGAACCCTCTCGCCGCCCCATGCCTCTGGCCTGTACCCCAGCTTGTATGTAAAATAAAAAAAAAAAAAGAAAAGAGTGAAAAGGCAACCCATTGAATAGGAGAAAATACCTGCATATCATATATCTTCTTAATTTCCAAAGTATATAAAGAATTCTAACAACTCAACACTAAAAAGAACAAGCAACCTGATTTTAAAATGGACAAAAGATCTGAAATGACATTCTCCAAAGATATACAAATGGCCAATAAAGACATGAAAATTTGCTCAACATCACCAATCATTAGGGAAATGCAAACCAAAACCACAATGAGAAACACTTTACCCTCACTAGGATGGCCATTATATATAAAAAAATTAACAAGTGTTGGTGAAGATATGAAGAAATTCGAACGCTTGGGAATTGTTAATGGGAATGTAAAATGGCGCAGTCCCTGTGGAAACAGTATATACACACAATGACATATTATTCAGACTTAAAGGAAAATTTGACACGTGAAGACATTATGCTAGAAGATATTATACTGTGAAAATAGTGTACGATGCCACTTATGAGGAACCTAGAGACAGAAAGTAGAAACTGAGTTGTCAGGGGCTGAGGTTAGGAGGAATGGGGAGTTATTGTTTAATGGGCATACAGTTTTTAGTTTCTGAAGAGGAATTTTGGAGACAGCGGTGCTGGTTGTACAATGATGAAAATAAACTTCATGCCACTGAACTTTACACTTAAAAAAGGTCAAAATGGTAAATTTTGGTATGTGTATTTTTACACACACACACCTTTGGCTATCTGAAATTTAAAATAACTTAGCTTCCCATCCTTACGCAGCAGGAAGTAAGCTGTGAGAGCTGAACACTCTGCAAGGAGGTCATACTTCCCAGAACCTCTCAGATGTGACCATGAAGAATAGTCAACCAGGGCCTCCCTGGTGGCACACGGGTTAAGTCTCAACACTATAAAGCTGTCTGCAGCCACTGCAGCACGAGTTCGATCCAAGGCCAGGGAGCTTCCCACATGGTGCAGCAGACCTCTCCTGCCTCGACTGCTGCTCCCCTCAGCAGTGTATTTCAGTAGATTCACCTGTTCTGCTCCCCACTCTATCTCTGGTGAATCCTCTCACCACCCCACAACTCTGGCTTACAACCCCGTTCTTTTTTTTTTAAGAGTGAGTTTTATAATTTCATTTTTTTAAGATTTATTTTTTTATGCATACAAGTTGGGGTACAGGCCAGAGGCATGAGGTGGCGAGAGGGTTCACCAGAGACAAAGCAGGGAGCAGAACAGGCAGATGAATGGAAGTACACTGCTGAGGAGAGCAGTGAGTGAGGCAGAAGAGGTCTGCTGTGCCATGTGGGAATCTCCCTGGCGGGGTGTCGAACTTGCGTCGCAGCTGCCGACAGCTCCACAGCGCAGCACCTAACCACTGTGCCACCAGGGAGGCCCTACAACCCCGTTCTTGTATGCATAAATAAATAAATCTAAAAAAAAAAAAAGAATAGTCAACCAGGAAGAACTTCCCAGAAGGCACAGCCAGAAGTCATATAGAGAACAAGGGCCAAATGAGTTCCTCCCAGAACAAAGTCAAGGTCTAATCAAGGAACTGCCCCAGCTGGACGTGTCTGACGAGTGAAGACTTGAAACTGCTTGGGACAAGTGACTGCTGTACATCTTCCAGTCTTTCTTTTTCTGAGTAGGAGTTTGAAGTTACCTATTTCATGTTCTACTATTGTATATGGGTGTATTTGTGGGGGTACCAATAACTTGGGTTGTAGTTCATAGGAACCATATCTGAAGCTGACTGAGACTTGGAGTTGAATATAATGACTAGAAAGGACCTGGGGTTACCTCTTTTGTGAAGAGCTGAGTGTCATTCTCTCTGAAAGAGCGGAAACAGGCATTTGGGCTGAAAGAGAGATTGAGGCAGACTGTGATACATGAATATCTGTGTTCTTTTTTTCCTACACCCACAACCCAGACTTTACTTCCCACTAGGGATGCCAGATTTGGAAGAAAAAAAAAAAGCAAAAAACAAAACAGGATGCCCAGTTATATTTGAATTTCAGATAAACAATAGCATGACTATACTGAAAAACACGTTTGTTTACCT
Source organism: Scalopus aquaticus (assembly GCA_004024925.1). NCBI lineage: Eukaryota > Metazoa > Chordata > Mammalia > Eulipotyphla > Talpidae > Scalopus > Scalopus aquaticus. Next base: position 10,578 of record PVIJ01002125.1, read on the forward strand.
GGAATTCAAATTTAACTGAGCATCCTATCCTGTATTTTATCTGGCAGCCTTACTTCCCAAACTCCCTTGCAGTTTTACCACATGACTGAAATGGTATGAAAGTGAAAGTGACGTGCATTTCTTACAGGTCTGCGGAACTCTGAGCATCTAGAGGAGGGCAGAGTCACAAAGTGGCCAGGCAGGACCAGTGTCTGCACTAGGACAATGTAAACAAGAAACATTTATTATTAAACCACTGAGTCTTGGGAGTGGTTTGTTACAGCAGTTAGCCTGTGCTGAGTGTGCCCCTTACTCTTAGATTCAAAATCTTTTCTCATCTTTTCTTTAACCTTAATAGCATATGATCCTGGTAATCATCTTTTTTCTTGAAACTCTCTCTTCCCCTGATATTGTTTCTGGTCCTTTGATGATGATGATGATGATGACGATTTTAAAAATAATTAACTATCATTCATGAAGTTCTTCCTATGTGCCAGGCTCTCCACTATTGTTTCATTTACTCTTCATAGCTCTGTGGCAAGTGCTATCATCTCCATTTTAGAGATGAGAAAAGGGATTTAGAGATGTTGACTCATTTACCCAAGGTCTTTTTTTTTTAAGACTTATTTATTTATGCGTACAAGAAACTGGGGTGTAGGCCAGAGGTGTAGGGGGTAAGAGGATTCACCAGAGACAGAGCAGGGAGCAGAACAGGCAGATCGACAGAAATACACTGCTGAGGGGAGCAGCGGGTGAGGCAGGAGAGGTCTGCTGCGCCATGTAGTAAGCTCCCTGGCTGGGGATAGAATGTGCAGCAGTGACTGCAGATAGTTTCACAGGTTGAGACTTAACCCATTGAGCCACCAGGGAGGCCCCAGTACTGCTCTTAAAACTTTCATGTGGTAACTCATTTAATTCCCAAAACATCCTTAAGAGACAATGTCACTATCTCATCCACAAGGCAGGCAGTGTCGGCCACACTGCAGGTGAGTAAATAGGCTTAGAGGTTCAATATCTGGCTCATATTGTCACCACAGCTTAGTACACAGTAAAGCTGGGCTTAGGGTTCATTTCATGGTCTAGATCTCAATTGCCTACTTCCGCGCTCATTCTCTACCCTTACCTTTCAATTTCTACCTTCCTTCAAAGTCCAGTTCAAAGGCCATTTCTTTACAAAACCTTTTCAGGTAAAGCTGGAAGAGATCTCTACCTTGCATGAATTTACAGAGCACCTACTTTGTATTTCATGTTTTCTAAAGTATACAGGTAAAACTTTAATTTATTCTCCTCACAAGAGGTCCAAGTAGATACAGAGCAAGAAATCAGAGTATCCCTTCACTAACCAGAATTTATGACTTTCTGTTTTGATTAATGATTCTGTATCTCTGCTAGCAACTCTATCAGTCGAAGACAGGAGGCATAGCCGAGTCACCTTAAGTCCCCTAAGATAGGTATTAATAAACAACTGCTGAAAGTATCCATCATTTTCAAATCCCTGGGGCCTGTACACATTACCCGCTTAGATGAAGGTAAGAGGGTCTGTTCAAGAAAAGTGATTTTTTTTTTCGCCAGGGGTGACTGGTAAAGACATGTCAAACACTCCCTCTCGTCCCACCATCATTAAAGAACAAAAAAGCATCTACCTCTAGGTATATGAAGCGTCTGGTTTCTGTTTTAGCTGGGTCTCAGAAGGAAATGACTTTTCTCTGAAATTGTAGACGCCCAACCCAGCTGCAGCATTGTTAGACCTCAGGGTAAACAGGAAGCTTCCTGCCTTGGGCCCTTCATGTCCCTCTCCCAGACTATTAAAGACTGATAATAGGATGGTAAAAGGACAGCTGCTGGCCATAAAAATCAGACTACCCCTTAGATCCTTAGAGAACAGCAACTAGATCCCTCCAAGGTCAGAGAGAAAATAGTCTTTTGCCAGGTGACACCAGGTGCGTGCACCTTGCTGGGATCCTGTTATCTTTTATGATCATTTGTAACCATAACGGTCTTTGTGGAAAGCCAGAGTGATTTAGTATGAAATGATTAGTATCAATACAATCCTTAGTATTGATTGAGAAGACAAGATTCCCACTTACAGGATGTCTGGCCCTTGAAATCATGTTTGTTCTGGGGGTGATGTGATGTATTGTGAAGGTTAAGCTGAGACTGCCAGAGCAGAGTCACCTGCCCCACGGAACCTGAGACACCTCTTTCAGCAGAGAAACAATCAGTCCTGACTATTGCCCCAAAAGAGGCGAAGACAAGAACCCATGACGGAAAAAAAAGCTAGAGCTCCTGCCTCAGCAATAAAGAGCTGAAACAGGACCTCAACACTGAAGTGGAAGGCCCTGGGTTTGCAGCTGTTGGTGAGGGCGGGAGGGAAGTTTCTGCCAACTGGAGGGACACTAGGGCAGGGGTGATCATCTTTTGCCAAGAAGGGCACTCGGATGTTTTGGCAGAAGGCAGAGGGCTGCCCCAATCTGTGTGTACATTTTCAGAAGCATTTGACTCTGGACCAAATTCTCTCAGCTGTGTTAAAGCTGGGGCGATGGCTGGGAAATGCTTATTGGCCAGGCTGACTAGAAGCTCCAACAGAGGGTGCTGGGGCTCAGCCAGCAGCTTCCCTTCAGCTGGCAAGTTTAGCTTTCTGTCATGGTCAGAGGGAGTGTGTCAAAATTCCAATTCTCAGGGCTCTCCAGAAGCTGCTTATGATTATCCATCTATTCGGAAGTTTCTGCCTGCTGGAATTTTTGGCTCAAATGGGGAATGGGTAGTAAGGATGCAGCCTCTTACCTGGCTCAAAGAATGAACAGAAATAGCTCAACAGGGCTCAGTGACCTTACTACCATTGCAGGGATAGGTTTATAACCAAATAGGGGCCAGGAAGATAACGTTTCATTCAACCTTGGATTTACCTACAATTTATCAATTCATGTTGCCATGCTGGCCTCTCTGACCAGGTCTATCAGTCATGCACTTAAGAATAGCAAGGAATCTATTTAGTGGCCTGGCCCAGGTTTACTTGCTCAGGACATGGAGGCTTAATTGCTACGTGTCATTGCATTCTCTTATTCAGAAGAAAGGTGACTTGTTATTCCTCAGTTGCCTTCAAGGGAGCGATTCTAAGTGTTGAAAGCAGAAGACCTGAACCTTTCCTCCCAACATCACATGTTTGAGTCCACCTAAGTGTTTCAACTGGGATGATACCATTGTTTAAGGTAGATCTGAAGAACTTAGAGCTGAAAGGGACCTTCAAGAAATTATATGGTTCACCACAGTTATATTATCCCACTGGGGGTAGCACAGTATCATTTCCCCTACTTTCAGAAGAGCTAAAGATCTGAATACGCTCCTAAGGTCACAGTTGGTAGGTGGTTTTTTTTTTTTTTTTAAGATTTATGCATACAAGCTGGGTGTAGGCCAGAGGTGCAGGGGGTGAGAGGATTCACCAGAGTGGGGAGCAGAACAGGTGGATCTACTGAAATGCACTGCTGAGGGGAGCAGTGGGCGAGGCAGGAGAGGTCTGCCGCACCATGTGGGACTCTCCCCAGCCGGGTATTGAACTCATGCTGTAGTGGCTCTGGACAGCCTCACAGTGCCGCGCTCAACCCCACCTGTTGCGCCACCAGGGAGGCCCGGGAGGTGGGGTTCTACCCAGAGGACTAGAATCCAGGACTCCTGCCTCCTTGTGCAATGTTCTTCTTATGTGACATTTTTTTCTCCAAATAATTTGTATTATTTTACAAAAGGAAATTGCTTGTATAACCAAAAGTTGTTTAATGTGCATATATAAGACTTTTCATTTCAATAAACAGATCATGAAAAAAAAATCACAAACAATATCCCATTTAGAAATGATGATCTCCCTTCTTTTTTTTTTTAAAGATTTATTTATTTATGCATTCAAGCTGGGGTACAGGCCAGAGGTGTGGGGCGGTGAGAGGGTTCACCAGAGACAGAGTGGGGAGCAGAACAGGCAGACTGACAAAAATACACTGCTGAGGGGAGCAGCGGGTGAGGCAGGAGAGGTCTGTGGCACCATGTGGGACTCTCCCCGGCTGGGCATCGAACTCGCTTCTGAGGACAGCTTCACAGCGTTGTGCTTAACCACTGTGCCACCAGGGAGGCCCTGATCTCCCTTCTTACCTCTGCTACACTATGCAGCCTCCGCCACCATGTTCGGACTACTGCCAACCTACCAGTCGGGGCCTTTGGTAAAATTTACATTTCAATAATTTACACTTAATTTTATGTGTGGTCAGTGGTAAGTTTAAGAGTGTCTTTACTATGCTTGTTTGACAAGACAGATCCAGGTGTACTTTAGATTTGAAATACAATTCCTTCTCTTGCTAAGAAAATAGTTACCATCCTAAAATTTGCCATAGCCAGCACCAGAAAGTGTTCTCTAGTGATTCATACTTCTCCCATTCCGAGAGAACACGTGAGAGAGAAAGGGGCTGAGGCGTCTAATGGACAGAGAAGGGCTCCCGGGGCAAGCAGTGCAGGCAGAGCCAGCATGTGTTTGTACTTTCAGACCCTGGGTTAAGGCTGCTTCAGCCTGCGCCCTGAGACTCCAAGTCATGTCCAAGGCAGGAAGTTGCAATGCAGGAGTAGTCCCAGGAGCCAGTAAGTCAGGAAGTAGCCTAGAATGCAGCGTGTGATTGGAGAACAGGTTTTCCACTTGTACAAAAGTCCTATGATAGAATTTCTGGGGAGCTTCTGTCCTGGTGGGGAGTCCCCTGCAAGAGGCTTCCCAGGCATAGTCTCTAGGGATCTTAGCAGCGGCTCTTGATTCTGAAGCAAGTGAGCTGGAAACCAGTACACAATGGGCGTGGAGGAGCCCAAAAATCTGGTGAGAACCTGGAAATCATAAGAAAGGGAAAACCCACACATTTATTGGAATGTTACTGCCTTAAATGTTACTGCCTGGCGGTTCCAGGACTAGGGAGTGAACTACAGTCCCATGTGTTATATAGGGGAAGAAATTCAACAGACCATAGCATCTGCCTTATAAAGCCGTGCGTGACACCAGCCAAATGATTTCACTGTTGTGGTAAATATAGGTACAAATTCATTACCACAAGATGGGCAAATCAATACTAGAAATCCTCTAATGTCTGCTTTTAGCCTAGGGCCTGGACTCTCAACTCTAAGCGGTGACATGGGCTTTGGGAACTTGAGCTGGTTCCCCCATTCCACAAGGGTGGCAAAGCAGAGGGAAAGGAACAGGGAATGATGTAGTTCAGCAATCTTCCTCCTATGGTATTCAGAGTCAAGTCTGCAAACAGCCTCCCCCTCAGCTAACCTGGAAACTCTAAGCTTTGCTGGCACTCACTCTACTGGCTAATCCGGCTACAAACACAGAGTACGACTTTCTATTTCCTCTGCGCCTCTTATTCACACAGCTCAGAGAAGTTTACAACAGCAACGTGCACCTCTAAGAGGCAGAGGCTGCTAAAGAGTGGCCAGCAAGAGGACAAAAAGGCTTCCTTGGGGTTATGTTGAAACTGGGATGACAGCCAAGAGAAAGAATTGAATGCACAATCAAACCCTTCCTCCAGCCCTCTCTGCCATCCCCAGCACCCAAACATTGCACAAGACATGTCCGCTGAAAACCGAGCACCTGCCAGAGTTCCGAGTACCTTCGAATGTCAACACGCAGGCAGCCATTCTGGGTGCAGCCTTGAGGAAAGGCCCCAGAGATGTGCTTGCTCCTGTATCACAGTCAGATCAAGTCCTTGTGCAACTCTCTAGGAATGTTCTTTCCTAGCTTCCTAAATAGAATTCTTACTCTTCTAGCCCAGCTTAAGTGGAATGCTCACCTTAGCGCCTCCAGTCAGTGACTTTTTCCTCTGTGCTTCCATGATACTTTATCTCAGGACAGCAACCCCTCTTCCAACCCACCGTACTGTCTGTTGATCTATTAAAGGTTTGTCTCGCCATTTCTACCTTGAGACCCGCTAGGGCTGAAATCATACATTACTCATGTTGCATCCTCAGAGGTCTGAGCCAGAGGCTGGCAACAGAAAGCCCCCAAACAGTTGGTGAATTAATAAGTTAGCTACAGGGCACTCAAACGGCAAGTCAGCTGTCTTCTCTGCCCGAGCCCACGGGGCTCACACCCGCCCCAGCGGGCGGCCGCTCACCTGCACATGCATGCACAGGCCGCCGAACAGCAGCAGCGCCGCAGCGTGGGCCAGGTACACAAACACCCGAGGGCTGAGGAACCCAGGCTCAGGCTTCTCCGGAGTCTGACTGATCTTGTTCCTTCGCATCCCGAGCGTAAGGCAGAGCCAAGGGTGGGCAGCCACGTAAGTCCAAGCTGCCCAGGCAACCAGCACAGTCACTGGGGCAGCCAGTAGAAAATTGGGCGCCTGCTTGAGCTCATAATATCTCAGAAAGCCAACATTCCAGTAGATGTCCTGGATGTAGCTGTAGACCAGGGGGAGCTCCCAGGCACACCAGGGCGGCTCACTCCCATCCGCGGTCTGGTAGTTCTTGTTCGCAGCTAACTGCAGGAAGGGCTCGGGGACGGGGTGAGCTGAGCCTGGCAGACAGAACTGGGAATAGGCATAATACTGAAAGAGGACAAAGGGAAGGCCAAGTGTGAGCACGGAGAGGAACACAGAGCCCAGCAGCTTCAAGAGCCCTCTCAGAGGAGTCAGCACCACGAGAGACGAGCAAAAGCTTCGGCACTGAGCATGCACGAGGAAGCCGACGCTGCCCAGGCCGTTGGCGCGCACACCCGTGGCGAGGGCAAAGAGGAGTCCGCTAGTCCGGCTTCGGCCCCTTTCCAGCTGCCCCATGGCGCTGAATGTCAGAAGGGCAAACAGAGCTTCTGAGTAACCCGCCGCCAGGAAGACATTGGCGGGGCTGAGGCAGAAAAGCAACGCTCCATAAAAGGCCTGGCGCGGACAGTGCAAAACCAGACGGCCCAGGTCATAAAGTGCAAGTGCAGCCAGCACGGAGAACAAGGAATTGAGGGATGCTACTGAGATCAACAGGCAACTCCGCAGGCTCAGTAGCCCCCGCAGGGGTCGCAACAGTTCAGCCCCTGCCGACAGGGCCAGAGGGAAGCCAGGGAAGAAGGCGAAGTTGTGCTCAAACAGATAGCCGTGCTCAGCAATGAACAGAAAGTGTTCAGCATCCCAGCGAGACAGGCCGCCCAGGAGACCTTCCACAATTCGGTCCACAGAGCCCGCGGGGGCGAGGCGAGGAGGAGAGAAGGCTTCTGCGCTGTGATCTGGGATGATGGCATTGAAGAAAGCCTGTGGGATGAAGGGGAACTACGGTTTACTAAATTACCATTTAGTAAAATGAGGAGGAACAGACTTTTGGGGGAATCAGGCGTGCACTTTTGAGCTAGCTAAGTCTGAGCTGGATATTCCAGTGCAGAAGTCAACCAAGCAGTGAGACACGCAAGTCTGTGCAGGAGAACCAGCAGCGCATGGACGGCATTTAAAGGCATGAGACTGAATGAGATCATCTAGGGAGGAAGTGCGTCTGGAGAAAAAGATAGATTAGAGGGCTGGGTACTGGACAGGTCAACATTCAGAGGCTTGAATGAGGAAGGATCCAACAATGGAGATAAGGAAGGAACAGTCGGGAAGGGAGGAGAAAACCAGGAGAGAACAGTATCTAAGAGTCAAGAAAGGCAGGGATCAACTGTCAAATACTACTGATAGGTCAAGTAAGACGGGGCTGAAAACTGACCAGTGGGTTTAGCCATGTGACGGTCACTGGTGACTTTGACAAGAGCTATTCCAGAAGAGCAGAGGAGAGCGAAGTCTCCCCAGACTGGATTTAATCAACAAGGGGAGAATGGAAACAGTGCATACAGATGACAATTTGGAGGGGTTGTGCTGTAAAGGGGAGCACAGAAATAGGGTAGTAGGTGAATGATAATATGGGGTCAAGAGAAATCTCGTTTTTTTTTAAGGTGAGAGATAAATGTTTGTTTGCCCAGGTGAATAATGCAGTGGAAAGGAAATCACTGAGTATGCAGGAGATAGGGGAGAATTGCTAGAGCAGGTCAAAGAGGATGGAACCACTACACAATTGGAGGAGTTGGTCTCCAAGAGGACAAAATACCTTCAGGAGTGAAGGCACAGAAGTGCAGATATAGGCAGCTGATGGATGTTTCTGATTGTTTCTATTTTTTTGAGTTTTTATCAGAAAAGAAAGTTGGGGAAAAGGTGTTAGAGCGCAAAGAGGAAAACTAAGTCACTGAGAGGTAAACTAAATCATCCAAACAGGCTGTGCACTGGAATTACCCAGAGTGTTTCAAAAATATTGATGCCTGGGTCCCTTCCCTCAAACTTCATGATTTAAATGATAATGGGGGTGGGGGTAGACACTGAGATTTTTTTAAGCTCCCCCAGGTGATTTTGATGTGCAGAAAAATTTGAGAGAATGGAAGGGTGAACGGGTCAAGGAAATACACTAAGACTTCCAGGTAACACTAAACACTTACGAGTGATCTTGAATAAACAGAGATGACTAGCTTTTCTCTGGACAGATGCAGGCACAGAGTAGGCAGAGAATTGAATTTAACCAAGGTTAGGCTTTTGCTGTGTGAATAAGTCATAGGGAGAAGGGAGTGAGTTGTATGTGTATGTGTGATGGACCATGGAATGTAAGTTGGGTAATAGGGGAACTGAAGACATGAGGAGGGAGAGGGACAGTGAAATGGTGGTAGAACTAATGAATTTTAAGTTCTGAGGGGGTGGAAAAATCCTTAGAGCTAGGGTACCAGAGAGAGAATGAACTGGAAAGACAGGAGATAGTGGTCAGATGTTATCATCTTTATTAATATTGAAATCACCAAGATATCAAAGGTAGTGCTGGAAAGAGTGATAGTTTATTCGAAACAACCTTCAAGGAATGAGGAGGAATAAACTGTTATTAACAGAGAGGACAGCAGCAATGAAAAATAACTGGGGATATAACTGAGACATGGGTTTTAAGATTGGAAGGGGAAGGTAAAAGAGAAGGGACAGGGGCCTCACTGGTGGCACAGGCGTTAAAGTCTCAGCACTATCAAGCTATCACCAGCCACTGCGGCATGAGTTTGATCTCCGGCCAGGGAGCTAATTCACATGGCACAGCAGACCTCTCCTGTCTCGCCTGCTGCTCCCCTTAGCAGTGTATTTCAGTGGATCTGCCTGTTCTGCTCCCCACTCTCTCTGGTGAATCCTCTCACCCCCACACCTCTGGCCTAAAACTTCAGTTCTTTTATGCAGAAATAAATAAAAATAAATCCTTATAAAAAAAAAAGGGAGAAGGGACAATGAAATAGCATTATTGTTAAATGCCATTTTGTCAGCTACATAAGAGACAGAAGACCATGACTTTTAATGCTCAACACCTTTTATAGCGTAGTTCCTAAAACACAGTAGGCACTTAATACAATTTTGGTGGTTGAGCGAACAGTGTAGAGAAAACATACTTGTCTCCAAATCACCACGTGAATTAGAACCCAGCTGTCCTGGTTTCCTAATCTAGATGGCAATTTACAGCATTGCTCCATTGCTTCTGCCAATCACCCAGCTAAGCTGGTTCAAAGCCACCATAGATCGGTTTTCCCAACCAAGCAACAGGAGTATAACTCACTTTAAGGTTCTTTCTCTTTTTGATCAGTTTCTTTATCAGGTCACTAACAGAGGTGATAGTCAGATTAACAGCAATAGACTCCAAGCTGGAGATAATTGTAACTAAACCTGGGACCCAGGAGAGCCTGCTATACCTCATACAGTGGGGTCGGGAGAAACAGGTTTCCACAAAGGAACCAGCCATGAGCCTCTGAGTGAATGGCACTTGTGACAAAAAGCGCTCACAATTATGCACCATAATATTGCTAGGTTAATGACATACATACAGCAACACACACTGAGGAACATACTAAGTGCTGGGTACTATGCTAGGTATTGGATATAATTCACATACATGTGAAGTTTGATTAAAGTACATATCAAGGGCAGCCTTGGAGGTAAGGAAGTTGCAAACCGGTAAATGCATTCTGAGGGTTATCTGTGGTTGAGGCAGCAAGGGGAGGAACCTGGGGGAAGAGCAGGGGACACTGCTGACTAAACATACACAGATAGTTTCAGGACAGTGCCACCTCTTTCCCATTCAACTGACTGATAAAGTACTCAACCTCCAGGTAAGGTAACCCGGGGCGATGCTTTCAGCTGTCACAGCCTAGAGGCATCTCTGGTTACAGAATATCATGGTCTGTGGAAAGACCACTAGCTCAGAAGTTAAGGAACCTGGGTCTGATTCTGTCCCCCTCTAATTTGCTATGTGACTTTAAGGAATCCATTTAACCTTTCTGGTCGTCTGTTGCCTCTTGGTAAAACAAGGGATTCGGTTTCGAAGCAATTAATAGGCCATGTCTAAGAGTTCTGCCCACATTTCAGCTAAAAAATCTCAGTCTTTATGATTATAGCCACTGGCAGGGCACAATGGAGGTGGAGAGGAGATGGGGGCATCTCTGTGCCCAGTCACATGGCAACTGCACGTTCAGGACAAAAATCAGAGACTGACCTGCAGCACCAAAGTCAGGACACGGCAGCAAACCGCAAACCTCAGCACCTCTTTCTGGGGTGGGTCCAGGGGCCACATCCTCTCATCACCAGGAAAGAAGGGTGCTGCTGCCAGGAGTGAGTTCCCTCAGGCTTCTAAACACCAAAACACAAGGAAGAAATGTCACATATAGGCCGAAAGCACATTTTTGAAAGCATTCTTTACGGAGACTGTCTTCAGTATTACCAAGGCAAACTGAACCACCTAAAAGCCCAGATGAGGGAAAAGCATCTGGAAGACAGATGGGACCACTTAGGGTCAGCCTCAAGCACCGTGTTCTTGTCGGAAAAGTTCCATACTAAGAGGCATAAGGCAGAAAGCTAAGTTTGTAGAAAATCTTTAAAAGCTTGTTGCATGCTTCAATGCAGGAACTAAAGTCTTGGGTTCAAGTTCTGACTCTGTCACAAGTTCTCATTTAGTCCTTCTGAGCCTCAATTCTTCTTCTTCTTTTTTTTTTTTTAAAGATTTATTGGGCCTCCCTGGTAGCGCAACAGGTTAAGTGCAGTGCTGTGGAGCTATCAGTGGCTGCAGCGCGAGTTCGAGACCTGACCCAGGGAGATTCCCACATGGCACAGCAGACCTCTCCTGCCTCGCCTGCTGCTCCCCTCAGCAGTGTTTTTCAGTCAATCTGCCTGTTCTGCTCCCCACTCTGTATCTGGTGAACCCTCTCACCGGCCCACAGCTCTGGCCTGCACCCCAGCTTGTATGTATAAATAAATAAATCTTAAAAAAAAAAAAAGGAAAATACTATCCCATAAAACTGTCAGAATAGTGAAAAGGAGGAAAGTGGCAAGTACTACTGACTCATATTGTGGTTGCTATTATTTGGTGTGCACTCTTTTACTCTTGCCCAGAATAATAAACTGGGTCCCAAAGCAGAGTCCCGAAAGTGAGGCACAGGACTGAACCCGAAGACCAGACTGTCTATACCCTCCGGCTTGGCCCTCTGATGTGTGCTCAGCTGGTCTGTTAAATTAAGCAGAGAAGGAAAACCACCACTCAGCAGGACTTCAGCCAGGGGGGAAGACAGAGGCGACTACTTGGGATGAAGAACTGTCATTTCCCATCTCTTTATTGGAATGACAGCAATGTATAAACAATTTCAAGGCCATTCTGAGGCAAGGAACGCACTTTAAGGCTTTTTTTTTTTTTTTAAACAATTCCTTTGACTAAGGAGCCGTGACTCCCAGTCATGTTAGAATGTTCAAACACTAGCAGTCTGAAAAAACCGAAGGGCGGGCAGGGCAAGAACATCAGAGGCAGCTCATCCATTCTGGGTAAAGAACTATTCCTAAAGGAAAAAGTATTTAAGCTGAGAAATTAACAAGGAAGGTTGGAAGACTTCTTATTTGACTGATACCTTTAGGTCTCATTCATTTCTGGAATTTTTCTCTGCTCCTTACTAGACTATGTAATATACTCTCATTGTACCTAGCCTTGTCGAATTTATTGCTATTGCTTATTTAAGCTGTTTGTGGGGGCAGAATCAATCTTCTCCCAACCATATCCCCAGGATCTACCATACAAAAAGCATTTTAAGCCAGTGTTCTGACTGAGTGGATGTGGTAAGAACAGGATGTGGCATCACTAGTTCATTGATTCTGGATATAGAATCCGTGCCCAAAGTGTCCCTCCCACTATACCTCAAGTTAAGAAGATGAGGACAAAGTCATTGAAGCCACAAGGAAATAAAATTTCTCGGGAAATGGAGCTAGAGTGGCCCATAGCAACAGTACTCTTTCCTCAGCACAAGGGGGCGACTGCTGCTTACCCATCACCAGGAGGCCAGGAGGAAGGGAGGGGCCACCAACGCCACACTGGTTTGCTCATCGAAAATCAGTTCAAAGGCAAGCTTCTAAAAACCCCGGGGAGCAGCGGTAGTTCGTGAATCCACCCAACATTTCCAACATCTGACTCCCAGAATCCAGAGAATGCCTAGAAAGAAACACAGGCGACCTCACAGAGCTGCTTCTTCTCGTTCTGTCCTAGTGTGAATTCACTCTTCCTGCCTTGCCTTCCTGCCCACATGCATTAGAAAACTTGGTAACAAGAAAAGCACTTAACCCACCTCTGCCTCTTCACCAGGCTTCCATTCTTCCTTTCCTCTCTCCAAAGTTAAATTCTAGCCTCAGCGACCACAGGAGACTTGTAGCCTACACTTACCGTTCAGGTAAACCAAGTAAAAACAAAAGAAAGTCAGTGAGTTCTCCTTCTCAGCTAATTGCCACCCTCATTTCCCAACAACCTCTTTGCAAAATCAGACTCTCTGAATTGGCAGGACACTTACAGAGCAACTAGTTATACTCTGATTTCCCGTGAGATAAATATGCCCCAGAGAGGTGAGTAATAAAAATCTCCATAGAGACCTCATTATTAGACCCTGTAAGGCCAGTATAATTACCATCGCCATTTTATGGATGTGGAAACTGAGGCTCACCAGGGTCGAATGACACACCGAAAGTTATACTTATAGAGGTCATATTTTCGCTTCAGAACCCTCCTGGTCCCACTAAACCTCACCCCGGCCAAAGGGGACGCACTCAGCCAGGACGGGTCTCCCAGTTCCCAACTCAAGTCCACTACTTGTCCAGGGATATGCTTAGAGCGGGTAAAGCCCTATCTGGGAATTTAGGGAAGCCTGTTGAATCGGAGCCCTCTTGTTGAGGCTAACATGCTCCGTGGGGTGGGGAAATCGTGGTGACCCAGAATCCTCAGAATCAGAGGCCTCTCTGGCCGTCAGGGGCCGCGCTCCGCCAGCCCAGGCGGACCTGAAGACCATTCTGGGCCGCTTCTTTTGGATCGGGCATCTCTCCCCAAAGGGGCCACAGCCCAGCGACTGCTCCGGAGGGGGGCCGGAGGAGCCCGGCTCCACGCAGCGACGGAACAGGGGAGGGCGGGAGGCCGTAAAGGAAGAGGCGGCACCCAAAGGCCGCTATGGCGGATGGGCGGGGCTTCCGGCTTCCCCGCGGCCTCCGCTTCATCTTCCGTATCCTCCGTTTGACAACTTCCCTCCACACCTAGAGCGCCAGGTTCCCAAGTTAGCGCCGCGTGCCCACCACCGGCCCATCTCGACCATTCAGGCGGGGTCCGAACCTCAATTCCTCCATCCGGGGCTCCCAGCGGCCGCGCCTGCGCACTGGCTCCGCCGACGGCGGCCCCGCCCCGCTCCTGCCCGGACTCAAGAGATGCCCCGCCCCCCCGCGACGGCCATGTTGACTCTGGGAGAGCGGGGCGGGGACGGCGTATCCCCAAAACTCGGTGCCCCTCCGCGGTGGCCCTTGCTCGCCGGGTGACACCTGAACAGTTCACCCTCCTCAGTTCCCCTCCCTCGTTTTCAGCTAGTCCGCCGGGAGGCCGTTCCAGAGTTGGTGCTGTTGCCCCAGTTCCATCCCGCAAACATCCACTGAGTTCCCGAGGTGTTCTGAGGCTCTCACGGTTGTGGGCTGCCCCGCGGCCTCTTCATAGAAGCCAGAGCCGCACTTTCCTTGCTGTCACGCAACAATAGCACTGCACAGGGCCCAGCACACAACAGATGTTCTCTAAGTAAAAAAGCCTTGGGGTTTCTGTGGCCAGCGGTGGCACCATGCGTCCTGGGTGTGAAGAAAGTGGGGGATCCCCCTGACTTTCCCCTTCTCCAGCTCCCAGGAACCTTCTCTCCTACTCAAAACCTCGGCCCCACTTCAGATGGCTAATGAGACTAGTGAAGGAAACTTCAGAGAACACCCCCCTCCCCCCCGCCCAAGGTCTCCTTTCTCCTTCCTCATTCAAGAAAGTAGTTTCTCTCCTAGGAAGTGGGGCCAAAAAAGAAGAAGAGACGCTTAACTCAACAAAACCGTCTGTTAGGGAGGAGCGGCCAGTTGGTACCCCTGTAACGGAAACTGTTAGAACAACTTTGCACCCTCCTTAAAGGAAACAGATAATAAATCCTTCTCCGTTGGTGGATTTCTTGTTTCTCAGGATTCCAGAGCCCTCTGTGGTTTCAGTTATCTGCCCTCCAAACGAAGCAAGGGTCTGGGTTAGCCTCTGGCCACAGCCCTGGCTGAGGGAGGGGCTTATCTTCTGCAACAGCTACTAATGTGGGTGGGAACAAAGAGAAGGTTGCTATCTCTCAAAGCAAAGAGAACCAGCCCACATCAGTTGGGCGGGGTGGGGGGTGGGGGGGGGAGGGCAGGGACTGTATCTTTCTGATTCTTTGTAATTCCTCTAGTCCCAGAGACCTAAGCTGCCCTAAGGTATTTGTTGTTGTAAGGTGGATAAAGTTTAAATCACATTTCAGTTGTTGTGTGTTGCAGAAGGAAAAAAATGGAATGCGGAATGACTCTTCCTCCAGGTTTTTCAGCGACGCACAGTTGTTCTCAACTCCAGAGGCCGGTGGATGAATGGGCAAAGCCGCCGGCACACTTGTGACTGGGGCGGGGGTTGTGGCTTGAATCTCTCTCTAGAAGTCTGTGAGGCTCCAAGTTGTTCTCTTCAAAGACAAAACTGAGAAATGAACTGTTCTTGCTTGTGAATTCACAAGGAAAAAAACACACGCATTCTTAAGATTCCCTGCCCATACTAAAGTCCCCCTAAAATCTACTTGTAGAAAGGACAGGGGTCTCTTGTGACAAGTCAGAATGTTTTCTGAAAGCTCAACCGTCGCCCTTTAAAGGTAGAACTTTGAACAGGTCTTCAGCTTTACTTTCCTGCAATTTCCCTTCCTTTCCTTCTCTGCTATCCCCCACCCCCTTTGGCACTGTTTCCTGTTTCATTTTCTGGCTTCTGCTCTTAGGAAAACAAGGAAGCTGAATCTTGTGCTCTCAAAGCCCTAGCTTGTCAGAATGGAAGAAGACTAAGTGGGATGGAAGGGGGTTCTGGGCCTCCAAGGCTGTGAGTAAGTCGTGGAGGAGGCAGCTCTCTCTAGGCTGCTTTCAGAGGCTGCAGCTAAAATGGAGCCTGCGTCTACACAGGGAGCCTGCCGAAGGACCAGCACTGTGGGAGAGTCAGGAAGACAGAGAGGTAACACAGAACACCAGTAAGACTCTCCACTTCCCAGCCACTTTCATTAAGAAGCAAATATCCCGTACCACCAAGAAACAATGTAAACCCAGAACCTAAACAATTCAAGCAATCATCACTTTCTGCAATTCTAGAATGTAAGAGAGTACTGCATTCCTCTTTCTTGAATTTGCCTGGCTCTGCTCTTGTTCCTGCTTGAAACACTTCGCTGACAGCCTCCCCTTCAGCAAGCCCACTATATTCTGGTCCCAGCTGAAGAATCACCTGCTCAGAGAGGCTTTCCCTACTCACCAGAGTGCCCTGCTGCCCTGTTTGCTTTTTATTTTTGTAGAAAACCTGGGGTATAGGCCAGAGGTGGGGTGGGGGGGGAGTGGGGGAGGTGGTGGTGAGAGGATTCACCAGAGACACAGTGGGGAGCAGAACAGGCAGATCTACTGAAATACACTGCTGAGGGGAGCAGCAGGGAGACAGGAGAGGTCTGCTGCGCCACGTGGGAATCTCCCTGGCTGGGGATTGAACTCATGCTGCAGTGGCTATAGATAGCTATGTTCATGGTGCTGAGACTTAACCCCTTACTCCACCAGTGAGGCCCTGATATCTGTATTTTATGGATGTGGGAACAGGTTCAGAAAGGGGAAGAGACTGGCCAGAAGGTGATACCACTAGTGGCAGGGATGGGGCTGGAATTCAGGTCTCCAGCCTCCTAGACTGGATTTTCCTACCACTCTATACCATTTTAAGCTTTCTCAGACTTACCTCTTTCTCTCTTCTTTTTTCCACAATTCGGAGTCTTTAAGGGCTATGCTGAGAATTAATAGCATGCCTTCCTGCTCTTCCTCCACTGAATTCTTCTCTTATCTGTTGGAGTTATTTGACACTATAGGAGTACCTTTTTTTGTATGACAGGATGAGGCTATGACACTGAGCAAAACATAGCCTTTGTCCTTATGACGATATTCGTAATATCTACCTCATGAATTTTATAGTACTTGGCATAAAGTCCTCAAGAATGAGCACTGTAATTCCCTGGACAAAACCAGAATAGGTTATTTTTCCACTGAAGTTGTGGAAACGCAAGTGTGGTCGTTTGCATGGAGCACTCACCTCTCTGCAGCAACCGACAACTCATGTCTCTCCTCTAGCTGCCTTGCCTTGCTCCTGTCACCACATCTGCAGATGACCGTGGCCCCAACCCGGGGAGACAAAGAGCCCAGCTATCTACTCTGGGTAGCTCAGTTTCCAGACACTGAACTATCGGTGGCCTCAATCCTATGGTAATGGAGTAGCTGACCCTGATCTTGACTTCAAGGCCACACCATTATAGGACAAACATGACCACACGGGTTTCTGATTCTGTTCCTGCCAGCTGTTAGTAGGCAGGGCGAATGCCTGTGATGCCAAACAGCATAAAACCCCAATTTTATGCTACTTCTTTCCCCTATGGATAAAAAAAACCTGGCAGTTTCTAAGGGTGTTGGTGACATTTTCACACATCCTCACAATTGGGGTGGCACCAGTCAGGTCCTGGACAGTTACCAAAACATTCTTTTTGCCTCTGCCTTATTTTACGAAGATGCCCACCCACCCCAGGGCAAAGGCCCTACTGGGTCTCCCACTTAAAGGAGCCAATTGGGCCTCCCTGGTGGCGCAGTGCTGGGCTGTGGAACTGTTGGCAGCGGCCACGCGAGTTTGACGCCCCACCGGGGAAGATTCCCACATGGCACGGCAGACCTCTCCTGCCTCACCTGCTGCTCCCTTCAGCAGTGTATTTCCGTAGCTCTGCCTGTTCTGCTCCCCACTATCTCTGGTGAACCCTCTCGCCACCCCACACCTCTGGCCTGTACCCTAGCTTGTATGCATAAATAAATGAATCTTTAAAAAATAATAAAATAGCCAATCACTGATCCTTTAAAGCCACTAGATCTTTTTTACCCTTCCTTTGGTGTTTGCCTTTTAGTAGTTAGAAAACCTTGACCCCACTGAGAGGCATAGTGGGAAAGGCCTCAGCTACTTGGGGGTGGCAGTGGCTGGAAGGCAAGAGAGCCAATGAGGCTGAGAGTATTGTTTAGGCCGGGCTTGGCTGCTCTCCAGCTATGAAAGAAGGTTAAGGTCATTTGGGGGGTGGGGAGGGAGGAGCCTGGGAAAAGAACTACTGGCCACACCCCTGGGTTCTCAACTGGAGAGGTTCTATTTACTTCTCAAAAGCGAATTACTCACAGCTCAGTGGCTAGCAGCTCTCTCAGCCCCTGCTAACTCCAATCAGAAACTGGAGATCAGGCTAGACTTTCCCTGCATTGCAGGACAGCAGATGACAGGAACCCAGGAAACCAAACTCCTAGGCAATACTCCACACATGGCCCAGAAATGCACTTTCTAGACCAGAAAGAGTTCAAGAGGCATGGAGCAAAAAGTAGTCGCGGGCAATATGGTTCACCAAAATAGATAGGTAAAGCTCCCCATTTTATTTTTTCTGAAGAGTCCTAGTTAGGCCTTTTGGTTGAAGGTTTAGCCAAGTCTGTTTCCCCTCAACAGAGAAAGATATTTTATTCAATCCTGTCTCCGATTTAGATATTAACCACCACACTTATTTGGACGAACACTTGCTTGAAAACCTTGGGGCAATCTGACATGCTATTGACAGATACAACAAAATCCCATCTTGTCTGCTGAGCACAACCAGACCATTAAATTACCCTGGCTGTGCTCTGGCCTCGGAAGGAGGTGCAGGGCCTCGGCTTGGGGAGACTTTGCTTGGTGTGTGAGCCCAACCACTTTCCTTTGCTGTGAACAGGGAGTCAAAATACCCACCTCCCAGGCGCAGGCTTTTATATAATTATTCCATGTACCATATCTGGCACACAATTAGATACTCAGTAGAAAGTGCGTCACTTCTAAGTGTCCACAGTAATAGCATTTTCTGTTACTGCTTCTGGTTTCTCCATTGTCTTCCTCCAGGAGCAGGATGAAGAAAAACTATACATTGCAACCATTAGCCTCATAAAAGCAGCTGCCTCTGGTCAACATCTACAATTTCCTTCAACAAGCACTTCAGTGGCTACTCTGCCAGGCTGTGCTGTAGGATAGGAATGCAGCAGTGACTAAAGTCTCCTGTCCTCATTCCAGTGGAAGCCAGGTACAGGCCAGGTAAGTACAATATACTATAGGTCAGATGTTAACAAATGCTATTTAAAAAAGAGGTAAAGAAGGGAAATAAGGCGGGGGGGAAAATTGCTGTTTCAAATAAGGTGATCAGGGGAGAGATTCTGATATATTTGAAGAAAGACCTAAAGGAGCGGAAGACTTGCATCATGGAGATTTCTGGTGACAGCATTCTGGACAGTTAAGTGCAACGGCCCCAAGATGGAAACAGCCCTGTATATACAGTGGAAGAGTGTGGCTGAGGGGGGTAGCAAGTTATTAGGCAAATGGGGTCCCCAAAGTACATTAAAAGGATCAGAAGTCAGAGTGAGAAGCACAACATTCTGATTTTATACTTTCAAAGGAGCATTTTGGTTACTGTATTGAGAATACCTTCAACCAGGCAAAGCAGAAGCAAGGAGGCCAGTTTGGAGGACGTTTTAAGGATTTAAGAAAAAGACAGTGTCTTGAACTATACTGGTAGTGCCTGGATTGAGTATTTTCTGAACAGCACTAACCACCTATATGTGGAAATGAGTTGAAGATTTCTTTTGATGCAGTGATAGAGTTGCCATTTATTGAGAAGTTACGAGAGAAATAGGTATCTATGGGAAGATAGGTCATTTTGTCTTGGGAATATTCGGATTAAACTTCCAAGCAAAGATATCAAAAAGGCAGTTCAATGCTCTAATCTGGGACCAGGGGAGAGATAGTCTGGAGAAATAAATGGTGAAGTTGGAGGTTACTGCCAACTAAATGGCTTATTCTTTAAAATTTCTAAGAAAACCACATGTTCTCTTCCCCAATTGTTTCAAAGTTTTATTTTTCTAGAGTCTCATCCATTTCTTTGGCTACTTAAGCCCACTTTATTTCAAGGCTAACATGCTTTTTATGCCTAGAACTTCCTCTTGCAGGTGAAATCACCTCAGCTTTCTTAAATGCAGACTTAACACTATGGGCAGTGAAGCAGAATATGGTCCTGGATACCACCATTCAGGAGAGGGAGCACAGCAAGGAACATGTCCAAGAACAGGCCCAGCTCCCCACCCCCTAAGAGGGACAAGCTGTGAAAGAGCTTGAAAACAATCAAGGCCTCACAAATGTCTTACCAAGATTTAATGTACATTTATTCTTAACACGTGGAACATATAGTATAAAGATTTCATACTGAATAAATGATATTCATTAAGCCAAAAAAGGAAAAAAGGAGGAATTTACATCAAGTTTTAGCTACATTGTTTGAAATACAAATATGCAGATTTTATCACTGAAAAAATCTCAATTGTGTTTCTTCATCAGGAACTTCAACTGAACCTAGAACTTTTTCACACCTCGATTAGAAAGAAAACAAAACAAAACAAAAACCCAGAAAAAAAATAAACTATAAGTTGATTGGCTGCTGAGACAGCAAGGACTTTTTACAGAGACCTGTACAGCATCGCACCAAGAGGGGCGATGTCTGGCAAGAGATTAAATAGCTGTGTCTCGCTTTGTGCAGGTCACCAACTTGTTAACTCGTCATACTATAAAGGGGTAGCTGGAGGGGGGGCCAAACTGTGGGGCTCCAAGGGGGTATGTGCAATGTACAACGTCATATATATACACACGTGGCAGCGCAGCCGCTGCAGCTAAAGGTTAAAACCAGTTCTAAGAGGTGATCTCAGGGTTATTCATACAATCAAGGAGGAGAGAAAGAGGTCAGGGTGTTGTAGGTTCACACATGATACTTTGGGGGAAAAGCCTTTTTTTTTTTCTCCTCAACGTTTAACTAAAAACATTTTTAAAAACTACAGCTTGCTGCTGACCCAGCGTTTTCTCTTGTTTCCATGTGAGACATTATTATTACAGTATGTTTACAGTATCAGGTGTACAGTACAGTACATGAAAGGGTCTACACGCTACTGCACAGGCCTCTCCAGTGAACACGATCTGTTCACAACTGCGAACTTCTTGGCTCCTGCAAGATTGTGAATGTACAACAATAAACCACGCACAGTTCAGCAGTCACCTTTTTTGTCCTTCAGAGATTTTTTTTTGTATTTTTTTCCTTTTTTTTTTTTAACCATTAAAAACAGTTATGAAATGTGGCATCCCGTTGATGCAAGGACTGGGAAAGCCATTTTTATTTTATTTTTTTCCCCAAACTCACTGTAAACAACAGTAACTTTGGTTAAAATAAAAAAGTCTTCTATGTAGGCAGAGCTTTGTCTTTTCAAATAGGGTAGGGTCCTGAGGGGAGTAGGAGGGCAAGGAAGAGAAAGGTGGGGGAGGGAGGGGAGCGGGGGAGGGAGAAACAGGAGAGACTTTTTCCCAAGGGAGAAGCTGGACAGCACAGGGTAAACTGGATTCTGAGGTGGTTTTGCATAAATAAAGGGCAACAGTCAGTTTCTAAGTTCTCCACACACGCACACACACACAGGGAGGGAGGCGTCCCACGGCTGTCATGACTGGCCAATCAAAAATAGTACGTCACAAATGACTTGTGAAACCAATGAGTTCATCAAGGGCGATACCGAGATGTCCAACAGCCGAGACTCGTACAGCGTGAACTCCGAGTGGTTCTCGTCCACTTTGGCCAGGGCCAGCAGCGCACGGGCAGCCCGCCGCATCATGTCCACGCTAGTTGGCTCAAAGGGCGGGTTCTGCATGTGCAGCAGGCCGGCCTGGCTCTGCTGGAACTGCGTGGCGGCCAGGCTGTCCTCCAGGAAGCCCAGGAGGTTGCCGATGCTGCCCTTCTGCACTGCGATGGCCCGGGCTGCCAGGCTGTCGCCCTGCGCCAGGTTGGCCAGCAGCACCACGGCCATCTCCCGGCACACCGGGTTCTTTCGGTCACTGAGGAAGCGCACCATGGTGCTATACAACTTCTCCAGGCGGCTGAAGGGGGGGGTGGCCAGGATCAGGTCCACATTGTTGTCCTGGATGCTGAGTTTGCTGAGGGTTTCCAAGACCAGTCTCTGGGGGGAGAGCACAGCATTGGGGCCCAGGGTGGAGAAGGGGTCCTGGGCTTCAGCTGAGGGGCAGACTGCCCAGTGGAGGAGCCCATCCAGGACAGGTAGGCAAATGCTCTCGGGGTATGGGGAGAGGTCCAACTGCCCCGAGATGTTGGCGAGCGTGACCAAGGTGTTCTCCCGGAGCATCTCCAAGCAGTCCCACCACCACTCCACCTTGTTGCAGCTCACCCCTTGGTCCTGCTCCTCCTCCTTCTCGTACGTTAGTGGCGCCTGCTTCCGTTCCGGGTGCTTATGGTGCAGTAGGATCAGCTTGCCCAGGATCAGCAGCAGCCCCGGATGTTTGGACATCTCAAAGTCGTTGCCTGGCACAAATGACAGGCTTCGGATGGTATTGGAGACACAGACGCAGCGCTTGGCAAGGGAATCCTGCCAATCCAGTAGGGTACACAGTGGGGTCTCATCTTTACTGTGGGGTTCGTCCTCTAGGATCTTGATGTTCCGGTGGCTCTGTGCCGGGCTGATGCCAAATGGAAACTTGCTGCTCTCCTTGGTGGCCTCTGCACTCTTAGTTCCCTCCTCGGTCAACGTGCTAGACCGGGTGGACAACATGTCGTCCATAGTGGCTGTGATCCGTTTTTCTGGAGGGCCATCAGGTGGGGGGCCCTCCTGCTCTGTTGTCCCTGGTGTGCCCTCCGCTGTTGTGACGTGTTTCCGGGTGGCTGGTGGGCAGGGTGCATGAGGCCGGGTAGGCAGCAGCTCTGTCTTGCTCTCAAAGTGGGTCTGGATATGCTCAGTGGTGTCCCCCCCACCAATCCGCCAGTGCAGCAGGCCGCTGTCAAACTCCTGCACGCGCCCAAGCTTATCTGAGCAGTCCACCACAAACGGGTCGTTCTTCTGCACGATCTTTACTGGGAGCTTGTCAAACTTACTAATCAGTTTCTCCTCACTGTTCTCTGGCGCTGCCTTGTCCTTGCCCGAAAAGGCCATCTCCTCATCATTTTCAACAACTTCTTCCTCCTCCTCTTCTAGTTTAGTCCCTAGAAGGTCTTCCCCCTCCTCCCCCTCCGCGGGGGCTGGACTAGATGCCTTGCTGAATCTCCCAGGGTCCAGTAGTGTTCTCTGACCTGGGTCACCCACCTCATACTCCTTTAAAATGCCAAAGATCTCAATCAGGCAACGTCGGAAATATTCCACAAGGAGCTCTAGCAACCCTGGGAGCTAGGAAAGAAAGAATAAAAAATAAATGAAGGGGGTAAAGAGAGCTAGGAAGAGAATCCTTGACTCAAGAGACATCCCAAGGTCTTCTACCTAGTTCCCCCTCCCCCTTCTATGTCACACATCTGTACCACTGGGAGAGGTGTGTCTCCTTTTCCAAAGGCTCTCCACAGAGCAAGCTTAAGCACATCTATGCCAAGCACAAAGTCCTTCCTTCTGCCCAGCCTACCTTCACATAAGGCCAGGATGTAAATGTGAACAACGTCTCTGCAGCTTACCTACCAGTGCTACCCATCTCTTTCCCAACCGATTTCTGCTTTTCTGCACTGGGCCCAGTTTCCTACTCAATAGCCGTTGACATTGTTCCTCTTAGGATACCCTCTACATCCCACGGCCAAGTGGAGCCCAAGGTTAGGTAAGGTGGGGTGGCCCTTCCCAGCATGAGCTGGGAGAGGGAATGCAGGAGGGACAGATGTTCATCTGTACTCTTCTCTAAGCTCCCCAACATTCCAGGAGCTGAACCTCCAACATCACTGCAACGAGGTTTCAGTTCTCCATACACTGGTCCAGGCTGGTGCTAAGCAGACTCAAATTGCAGCCTGCACTCTGTACAGGCCATTTACCTCTAGATGAAAATGGTCACCTCCAATTAGATAACTCTTTGGCTGACCAGTTTAGCAGAATGGAAGACAAAAGGGCTTACAGGAATTAGAAGGAAATTCTAGATTTTCTAGAAGAAAATCTAATTCTACAGTCCCAAGGTTTGAATTCTGACTTTTCTGGGCCTTAGCTGCATATATGATTTAAATTTTCTAAGCTATTGTTTCCCCATCTTTCCACTGGAAACAACAGAAATTCCTAAACTTCAGAGGGTTGTTCTATGGTTTAAAGGGATTGTGTAAAATGCCTGGCAAATGGGAATTTTTCGATCATTACTTGTTCCTTTTCTTTCTCAGAGGAGGCAATATTATACAATGGACACAAAGACAGCCTTTGGGACCAGAAAGGCAGAAAGGCAACTGTGAACCTGGACAAGGATAAGACTCTGAGCCTATTTACGTTATCTCCAAATGACCACACCTGCCTCAGAAGACTGTTGTGAGGATGATAAGAAAGAAAGTATTATGGACCTGGTACAAAATGAGGACAAAGTGAGTGATGAGTGTTAATAATAATGCCCTCTAGACAGTTCCCTGATAGACAGGTTGGTAGGTAGAAGGATGATCAAAAGACAGAGTAGGATGGTACTGCAGAGACTCTTTCCAGTTACTAGGAAAACTCCATGGCACGACCAGTGGAGAGGGTCTAGGGAACATCTCTGCAGCAAAACCATTAAAGCACGACCACCACACCACTCCCCCCAAGTCTTTACGTTTCCCATTCTGTACCTTAGGAAACTGGGCTCAACAAAGCCCTCTTCCTTTTTTCAGAGTACATGAAGTAAGAAAGGAAAAAGAAAGAACTGCTCTTCTCACTCATAAAGAACATAGGTTCTTGGTAGTCTAAAAAATATGGTTTCCACACTGACATCAACAGAATCTACCTTTCTTACCAATATAAAAAAGTATCCCCCCCAATTCCCTTCAAAGTCAGTCTACCGCACATAAATTATTAATGTTTTCAGTATTCTGGGTCTATGGCCAGTGGCAAAGTAGTGGCATGGAAGAGAGCAGAGACACACAGCGTAAGAGAGGAGACCATGCTGGCAGGGGGATGGCTTAATTCCCTGTGTTTCTTAGCAAGGTCTACTTCAAGATCTTAGCGCCCCCGTGTTCCTCTCCCTTTCCATTCTTCCCCAGGAACCTGTACTTACCTGACTGAGGTTGAAGGTCATGATGCTGTTGTCATCATATAGCAGAATGTTAATGGTGTCTAATGCCCACGTGCTCTCTGCCAGCAGCCCGGATTTGAGGGACATCATTACCCGCCATGCCTCTGGGGTTCCTGAAATAAACCTCCATGTTTTCCATCCACCAGCACAAGCTGGCTGGAGGTTCGCCCCACCCCCGGCCTGGCCAATTAGGACACTCTGAGGATCACACGTACATAGCAGGGGGCAGTTCCTAGCTGACAGATGACACACACCTGCCCCTTAGGTTCCTAGGTTCTCTCAGTGCATCACTGCATGGTGATTCCTTCAAAGGAAGCCTGAGACTAGCCCATTTCTTCCTTACCCAAAGTTCACTGGCTCTATCTTAGTCAACAATGGACCAGATTTAACCTTATCCAGAATATCAGGATGGAGAGATAAAAATGGAGGAGGTGGAAGGGGGGAGATTAAGCAGCCTAATCAGGGTGGTCTCCTTACCAATGTCTTTCATTGTGAGCCGCCGCCTCTGCTTCAACACAGGTTGTGTAGCTTCAACAGAGCCAGGTGGGAAGGTGATGTCCCGTCGAATCATGGGGGGTTGCACGGGGGCAGGTGTGATGTGTGAGGCAGGCACTGGAGGACCTGCCTTCTGCATCTTCATCCCAGAGTGCAGGAATGGAGACTTACTAGGAGAGGTGCGGTTCTCCATTGGCCGGGGCAGGGGAGCGGGGCTGGATACCTGAGGAATGTGATTCTGCATGCTTGGCGGGGGCTGGTAGTTGGATGGAGGGGGCCTTGTCATGGGGGGCACAGGGGCAGAAGGACCATACGGAGGCTGGCGCGTGCCATGGGAAGGCCATGGGCCTTCATGGTTGGCCCTCTGATCCGTGTGCAGCATTTCATCTGTTCGGTTCACACCATGATAGGCAGGGCCCTGGGGGGCAGAGCCTGTGCTCTGCCTGTTGGCATAATTGTAGGTCATGTCATTACGCCCCTGCCACATGGTGCTTTGCTGAGCAACCTCAGCTGACGCCTGTATGGGGCCACCCATCATCTGTGGTGGCATATTCTGCTGGGCATTAGAGCCAGGGGGTGCAGAGACACGTTCTCGGCCAAACTGGAATGGAAACTGGTTCTGGGGGCCGCCTGCTGGTCGGCGCTCAGTAGCGGCAGCGGCAGCGGCAGGATAGGTGTTGCCATACTGGTTGTACACATCTTGCTGAGGAGAAGGCTGGGCAGCTTGTTGCTGGCTGGAGGGCTGGGGCTGGGCAGGGGGCAACTGCTGCTGCTGGGGCTGCCCCTGCCCTGTGCTATATGGCACGCTGTACATCTCCCCTTCATGCCGCTTGGCAGGAGGACCGTATGTGCCATCCATAGGCCGCTTGTAATTCTATGACAGGGAGAAGCAGAGGGGAACTTAATACTTCGCACTCTGAGACTCCAGACCCACAGCTACACCAGGAACACGATGGGCTTACTTTTGCCCCTCTAGAAGAGAGGAGTCTTCCAAGGGAACAAAGAAATTACCACTACAAAGTAACTTTTGATGTTTGTTTTCAAAGCAACAACCATTTTCTAGCTCCATCTGGCTCTCCCTCGCTCTAAGTAGAAAAGTTAAAAAAAAATCAAAATAAGGTGTATTTCTAGTTCTTTTGGAGAACTAGAGACTGGACTGGGCTGGACTCAAACAGGGAAGAGACTGAGGGCGTAGCTCTTTAGGCAAAACTGGCTGTTTGGGTGAAAGAACACCAGAGTATCTCAAATGAGCTTCCTTAGACCTTTTCCACTTAAGTTTTCTAGCTGCCTCTTCCAAGGGGAACCCGTGTGGCAGCGCACAGCATCCCGCCTCACCTGCTGCTGCTGCTGCTGATACATTGTGGTCTGCTGGCTGGGGAAGGGGCTGCCGGAAGGGGTGCCTTGAGTGGAAAACTGATTGCCATAGGAATCATGTCTGCAGGCAGGAGAGAAACAGGGTCAGGGTGGGAAACAGCAGAGTCCAAGCCACAGCGGCACCAGGCCCAGCTCCACCCACCGTTGCTGCTGCTGCTGCTGCTGCTGCGGGGGGTAGCGGCTCGGAGAATACATCCCAGAGTCTGGGTTGGAAGGCATGAGATTCGGCTGCGGGGCTCCAGTGCCCATGTTCCCCTCAGGTCCTATTCCAGGCTCCGTTCTAAACAGATTTGGAGAAGTAGGTTAAACCCACTAGAGCTGCGGGGCGCTGGGGTGGAAGAGGAGTGGGGTCACGCTTACCTCACTCTATCGTAAGGACCTCCATAGGGGTAGTGCTGTCGAGGTCCCATGGCCACATTTCCCAGCCCAGGGCCTGCAGCTCGGCTGTAGGGGTCCCCCATTCCGCCATTGGGGCCCTGCCCTGAGGACATGAAGGGATCGCTCCCTGGAGCTGCATGCAGAAAGAATGGCAGTGAGCAATGGTAGGCCAGCAGGCTAGCATCTATCCCTTGCCAGCCCCAAAGGCCCAGGCCCACTTCAGAACTTTGGGTCAGTTCCACTGTTTTTCTGAAAGGTTCAAAACTGGTATCTAAAGAGGGTACAACCCACAAAGGGCACACACTTGTTATGGGTGACAAGGCAAGACTGGGGAGACGGAGATCAGAGGGGAGGTAGGCACAGAGGGATGGTGGTTGAGTCCAGAAATGCCTTATGTCGCAGGATGGCTCGAGAGCATCCTGAAGCAACCGTAAGCTACCCGGCCCCCCACCCCCAAATTCTGGGCCTTATCCTCGAAGGCACAAAGCTGACATGGAATGGTTACCTTTCCTCATGCTGCCATAAGGATCCTTATTTGGCTCATAGGACATGCGCCCCATCATGTCAGAGGTATTCATACTGGGCTGGTACCCAGGGTTTGGAGTCATGGAATTCCGCTTCTGGAATGTGGGGTCACTTCCATCAGGAAAGGCATCCTGAATCCCAACTGAATTGCTCCTGCTCCAAAGTGAAGAAAGCCAATCACATCTCAAACTAGGCCAATAAAAGTCATTCCTCTGGTAACTCGGGGAAAATGGGAGCCACCGGCAAGGCGGGCAGAGCAGGGACCACCCTCAGCTCAGGCACTCTGTCCAGGCACCCCTAAACCACCACCTCCGCTCCCTGCCTTACCTCATGCCCGGCAAGGGGGGTATCTGACTGTGTGGTGTGGATGCTGGAGTCGGTGGCTTCAGGTCTCCTCCTTCTGCCATGGAACTGCTGGTTGATTGAGGTGTCTGTGGCCCCTGCATAGACCCTGATCCCGCTGTGGACAGATATGGGGTGAGCAGGTAAGTGAAGTCCCATAGAAACACACATGCCCTGGAATCTCTCTGGAAAAGATCTTAGTAAGGCTAAAGCTAGGGTAAGCGAAACTCTTTAGCCTCAGCTACCTTCTCAGCTGGCCAGGTAATAAAGAGGGGAATCCGAGGGGCTATGGTTCTCTGCTACCGTTTCCCATTTGGAGAAGTGCTGTGGTGATGTGATCTCCATGCTGGTGATTCCTTGAGCTTCTGCATACCCGATGACTTCTACTTCCCCCAAGGACCCTGTCTAACCTATAAGTCAGAGCTCCTCATAGGAAGGTTCTATCAACTCAAACCTGCAGTGCAATTCAGGAGCCTAAGAGAGCCTATTATCAAGCATCTAAGCAGTATCACTACTCCGCTTTGAATGTTCCTCTAAGCTGATAAGCACAGAACTACCAGTAATTAATGTTTCCAATGGTTACCATCTTCAGCAGCAGATATCCTACTGCATAGGCCTTTCCAGTTGATGAGTCATCTTAAGCACTCATTATATCCTCAGAGGTCAACACCAGGGCACATGTGTTTACACCCACCTTCTAGGAGCGCTGGCCTTCTCCCCACCCCATGCTTGCCCAGGCCCCAGTCGCCTTTCAGAAAGGAGGCACTCCCATCAGAGTTCCATTCATATCCTCTCCAGCCCCCTCCCTTCCCATTCATTACCATCTCAGCTCCCTAGAGAATGCAGGGCTCCAGTCTGAGCAGCATTCTAAGGTGCTGACATCAGTGGGCCAAAGCTCCCAGATGGCCCTGCCTCACTGCTATTTGTCAGATTTCCCTACTCCACTGGTGTCCCTCCCACTCACTAGTTTACAAACATTTGGCAAGATGCCAGGTGCACAATGAAAATTAAAACTTAAGGGCTGCTGCAGACTACCTCCCAAGGGAGTCGCCACTGCCCGCTCTTTAGTCTGCCAACCTGCTCGGCCACGTGGCAGGGCAGGGCAGAGCAGAGCACACATCCCTGGTGGCCGGCACTGCTGAGTAAGGAGCCTGGGCTCTCAGGGTGGGGCGACCCTTAAAAGGTGAGCAGCCTTGGAGGGGCCAGATCCTTACCAGGAGAGGGAGGCTGGATCTTGGGCTGTGACTTCTTGGAATCGGCAGCTGCAAAGATGTCTGGGGGAGGGTCTTCTCCCCGCTCAATCTTGCACTCAAAGGCGTAGAGACACTGGATATACTGCTTTTTCAAGGAGCTGGCAGCACTGCTTGAGGTGCCGACATTGAGGTTGGTTGCAAGTTCCCTCCACTTTTTGTTCTTATTGACCTGTACAACCAACCAGAAGAGTTGGGGTACATCTTTCACCTAGTCTTCCTTCCTACAAACCCCATGATGTTACCAAATATACATCTATTGTAGAATCATTTTCAGTACCGTAAAAGTTAACCCTGCCTGGTAGATGGTTCACAACAAA
This sequence comes from Scalopus aquaticus, assembly GCA_004024925.1. Classification (NCBI taxonomy): domain Eukaryota; kingdom Metazoa; phylum Chordata; class Mammalia; order Eulipotyphla; family Talpidae; genus Scalopus; species Scalopus aquaticus. Next base: position 39,949 of record PVIJ01002125.1, read on the forward strand.
CATTTAACCTGTGACGGGCTTCCCTCCACCTAGGCAGGATGTACCCACAGGCCATTCCAATTACTGACAGTGCTTATTCAAAATAAGCAAATTTCACAGCACCATGAGAAAGGTAAGGATTTTACTTTATACAAGCATACTGCTGGAAAATGATGTGCAAATGGAGACTCTTGGTAATACCAATGACCACACTGCCTTGACTAACTTTGTCAAACTGAGGGTTTTCACACGTATCTGATTTGTCTCTCAGCGTGAGGTTCCATGCAAAGTTGACATTCTTGGGCCACTGCTCCCTTGCAGCTCAGTGCCATAAAACGGCAAGCCCTCTCCCTCCCCAGGCACTATCCTTGATTGCCTAAGAGACACTCCAGCCATGATTTCTCTGTACCGTCACAGTAGCCAGCCTATGGTCCTATATTCTTGCCTCAATTTCAGGACACACAGATCAAGACCATCCCCTGATCCTTACACAATCAGTCTTTCTGCTCAAACAAGGCAGGGCTACCGCATGTATTCTTAGGCTCACACATCCACCAAGTGGTAAACTTATCCCTCAAGGGCTGGAAATGTTAGCTTTCCAGGCCCACTCCATAAAGATGACTATATTGTGACCTGCTGACCTGGAGAGGATAGTGACTGAAGAGGAAGCAAAGTCAGGGACCACCACGGTGAAGGGGAACTGAATCTTCTAGAGCAGGTAACACTTGAACCAAGTCTTGAAGATCGCAGATAACTATGGTAGGATTCTAAACTCTCTCATTTCCATGCCATATGCACCAGTTAACTGAACAGCCCCCTCTCCCTCTCCCTAAACTCCACTAATCCTTCAGAAAAAAGCTCAGGGCTCATATCCTACCTTCCTGGAGGTTTCAAAAGCTACCTTATTAACAGCACTCTTTTTCTCTGTCTTTATAGAGTTCAATCACACCACAGCATCAAAAGGGCTGCATCCTTCTGCAAAGTGGAAGACACAGGCCCAGGTTTGGGGATTCCCTCTGTACATTATCCTATCCCTCATCCACTTCATCCTGCACTTCATTCACTGGTTCAGTGACTCTAGGAGCTCACCCAATCAAAAAGTATGCCAAACCTAGCCCATTGTCCCCTTCCCCTAAAGGAAGGAGAGGACTAAGAGAACTCAATACCAGGGAGAAGGGCAGAAGTCAGTCCACGGTCACTTCAGAAGCCTTCAGTGGCTTTGCTTCCCACGCCAGTTATGTGGCAGGGTGCACGTGTCTTGTTTTGTTTTGTTTTCCTTTGTGGGGGAGGGGAGCAAAGCCTGAAGGGAGAAGGAATTCATAACTGACTCTTGTTTGGCTTTATTCCAGTCACTTTCTTTTCTGCTGGTGACAGCTGTTTTCCTCTTCTGATTTAGAAGCTTTGGAATATATCCCCTTCCAGCCACACCTCCCCCCACTCCTCAGTTCAACCACAAACTCAGGCCCAGCAGCAGTCTCCTGGTCTGATGAGCACGGAAGAAATAGAGGAAAGTATGCAGGCCCAGTGCGCTGCTGGCAGCGCTGTCTCACCTGTTTGCCTCCTAGGCTGAATCTAAACCAGACTGTGCAGGGGAAGGGGTGAGGCTCAGGGTGGCGTTGGGTTCAGAGCTTTCAGCCTTCACTGAAGTCTTCCATACAGAGTGAACAGTTTCCTACCTAATTCTTCCTTCGTAAGCTCTTTCTGTTAAATAGCTCCTAAAATCCCATCTTCAATGAGATGCTTCCTTCAATGAAAGGGTCAGCAACTATTCTGACTGCAGACCAATTTATGTGGCAGAAATTTTGTTAAAAACTTCAGTATTTCTAGCTTTGGGCAGTGTAGCAGGGAATAAACTGTCCCTACCTTACAAGTAAGAAAATAAGGGCTAAGAGTGGTCACAGATCACTTTGGTGACTGTCATCATGTTGCAAATGGCTAAGACGGGTTTCAAAACTAAGTCCCACCTCCCAATACTCTGTGCCTCTGTCTACTATACCAAGATGACTCTCATGGAATTAGAAGGCTCACAGACTTCTCCCAATTTCTGAACCCTAGTGGGGCCACAGCTGTACGGTAAACTTAAAGCAAGTATCGTATACTACCCAGGCAGGTCTCAGCCTCCTGGCTTTGCCTTATCTTCTGAAAGCCCCATGCTCCCTGACGTATCAGGGTCGGACTCAGAGAGCGGAAGAGGGTGATGTCCCTGTACACTGCAGGGCGTCAGGTGAAGCAATCGTGTGCTTATAGAGAAATGTGTTGAAACCACAGGGGAAGAAGCCAAGTGCCAGGCACTCACCTGAGTCAAGCCACCAATCTCCTTCACAGACACATAGAGGCGATAGAGGTCCAGAGGTTTCCTACCCACAGCAGGCAGATTTGTCATGCCCATGGCCTTCTCCTCCGTGAAGGCCAGATAACGGTCCACCCACATCTTCCTCTCAGGCTCACCACCCAGCTCATACAGCTTGGTGATCTTCTCATTGGTTGTAGTAGAAGAACTGGATTTCTGAAAGGGGCAGGTCAAGATTTATAGGAACAGAATAGATTCAAAGCCTATCTAAAGGTCTTAGATGTACCTCAAGAAGAGTAGTAGCAAAGCTTTTTGTTTTTTTTAAAGATTTATTTATTTATGCATACAAAAGCTGGGGTGTAGGCCAGAGGTGTGGGGTGGTGAGAGGATTCACCAGAGACAGAGTGGGGAGCAGAACAGGCAGACCAACTGAAGTACACTGCTGAGGGGAGCAGTGGGTGAGGCAGGAGTGGTCTGCTGCACTATGTGGGAAGCTCCCTGGCCAGGGATCAAACTTGTGCTGCAGTGGCTGCGGATAGCTTCATAGTGTTGTGCTTAACCCGTTGTGCCACCAGAGAGGCCCAGTGCAGCTTCTTAATTTGAGGTGATCACTAGATCCTGGACATACTTTTATAGAATATTTCAGAGAACCCAAGAAACTGAAAACATGACCCTGAGATAATGGGATGGGCTAAAATGAAAAGAAAATTTTCTTCTTCTCAAGGGGGGAAGGCCTTCCCAACCTGGGGGTCAGAGGTGAAGATCCACAGGAGGTCGCAGCTATGATTTTTATTTCTTCTACTTTATAAGATAGGGAAAAAGAGGCATGGCCAAGGGTAGGAACATTTTCAGTGACTTGAATGCTGAGCATTCCCCTGCAAGGGAATCCAGACTCCCCCCATCCGACTCGTCGCCTCCTTTAGAGAGCACAGGGCTCTGATGAAAGCTCAGGAAGAGACGCACACTGGTGGCCCCATGGCACATGCCATCGGTCAGTGCACAGGATGGGGGCAGTTTCACAGAGGCCAGTATGGAGGATTCTAGACTACAGGTCTGGCATTTCCTCCATAGCAGCCAGTTTCAACATTATGCTATTTACATCAGGACCGCTTACACCAACACAAATCTAATTCCATGAGCTCTTATTCTGGGAACCTTCATGATAAGGAGAGGGAACAGCAGCTTTTCTCTGAGATGATCTAGTAGGGATCAAAGGGCTGGAGTCACCTTTTTAGGAATATCACTGGAAACAATGGGACAGAAAGAAAACTGAGGAGTTAACATATAAATTATTACCTTGGATTTGGACTCTGTCTTGGGCGTCCCATCTGCCTTGTTGTTCATTTTGGTAGCTGGAGTTAACTTAACGTCCCCGAGGCCCATCATCTCTGGGCTGGCTGCCATCCCTACAAAAGAGAAAAAAATTTCTCAAGTCCAACAGATTTGTGACATGAAGATCACTCTGGAAAAAATCCCTGGAGTGAGCAATAACTAGAGGACTTACCTGCTGAATTGTTGGCCATGGTTCCACCCATGGGATATGGGGGTCCCTGAGGGTTGATCATGCCAGCCATACTATTAATCCCTTGTCCGTAGGGAGGTCCAGTTCCCATCATGCCCCCTTGATTCATATTGGGGTAGCCTGGTGGTCTGAGGGAGAAGATGGAAAATGAGAAACAAGAATTAGAGACACTGAGCGTTCAGATTTGGACTTGAACTGAATAAGGCTTTGCTAGCCAAGATCATCTTATTAGGCCTCAAGGACAAGGTCGCCAAGTCACAACCACGCATGAACTGACCAAGATCTTTCCTTCTACTTGCCACAAAAAGTCCTAGAAGGATTCAAGCCTCGAATAGGAAATCACAGCTCAATTAGAAATGATACACTGCTCAAAGTTTGAAACCCAATAATGTCTCTTAAGTACTGCCTCCCTCTAAGTCACTTCCAAAGTCAAGTTATGGCAGGAGGGCCTGGGTTAAATGCTCAATTTTATCACTCTCTGCCATGCAAAACCCCAACTAAACTGAACCCCTCACACAACATACCACCTGCAAGGGGTTCTTCATATTTTCATTTCTTTTTTTTAAAAAAAGGCTTTATTTATTTATGCATACGAGAACTGAGGAATAGGCTAGAGGTGTGGTGGGGGAGAGGACCCACCAGAGACAGAGTGTGGATCTACTGTGCCATGTGGGTCAGCTCCCTGGGATTGAACTTAGGCTGCAGTGGCTGGCAATAGCTTGATAGCACTGAGACTTTATTTAACCCCTGCTCCACCAGGGAGGCCTTCTGCATATTTTCTTAATGCACCTACTACAAATTTTACTTACCTACTATTCCACCAAATCTACCTCTTTACAATCAATCACTAACTCTGCTTTGGTTCATCAACAAACCAATAAGACAAAAATCACTTTAAGAACTGTAGGCATCAGGGCCTCCCCGGTGGCGCAGCAGCTAAGCGTTGCGCTGTGGAGCTGTCGGCAGCGGTGACGCGAGTTCGACACCCGACCGGGGAGAATCCCACATGGTGCAGCAGACCTCTCCTGCCTCGCCCGCTGCTCCCCTCAGCAGTGTATTTCTGATCTGCCTGTTCTGCTACCCACTCTGTCTTTGGTGAGCCCTCTCGCCGCCTCACACCTCTGGCCTGTACCCCAGCTTGTATGTACAAATAAAAAATAAATCTTAAAAAAAAAAAAAACTGTAGGCATCAATAAAGGAGTGCCTTGAACAGCAGACACTTGAAAAATAGTGTGAGCCTTCTGCACTTTAGCACGAGAGTCAAACACACAGGACCACACAGAGCAGCAGGAGAAATTTCTCACACCACTAATCCAAGTCATGTGTTTAACACTGTAAGAACACCTAATTTTCCTAACAAATAAAACAAAAACCTTCTAAATAAAATGCGTATCTATCAAAATGACATGGTTTAGTTCCAGAAGGATGGTATCTATTCAATGACCTGAGACTCTACAATTTATTTCCTTGCTCTGACACCCTCATAACTTCCCAGGCCTTACCTGTTTTGGATCGAGTTGGCAGCAACGTGCATGGCGACAGCAGTTTCTTGAGTTTTCCGGTTCATGCCCCCTGGTGGGGGACACATCCCTGACCCAACCTGAGGTGGCATATTGGCCATGTTAGGCCCATAAGGCCGGTTGCCCATGGAGGCATGACTCATTCTCCCTGGAGGGAGTGTGCCGTAAGGTGGGATGCCAGGCTGCCCGTGCATCTGACCCCCAGCACCCATAGGGTTCATGCTTCCAGCCATGCCTGCGCTGGGGTAGTTAGCGTTGGGCAAGGCGTTATAATTTGGCTGCCTGGGGTAGCCTCCTGGGAAGGGAAGGAGAGAAGATGCAGAGATTTGGTTAGTGATTCACTAGCAACTCACCAATATTTGCTCAACTGTAAAACTCCAAAGATAATAAATAGGAATCAGTCAATATTTGATCCAGAAAGAGACCAACGACAAGGTAGTCTTTACCCCATTAAAAAAATAAAAATAAAAGGAGAAGTAAAAGGGAGGGCAGGCGCATATAAAGGCAGGCCTCAGTTGCTCCCTCATTCTCAAGACAGCACAGCACAGAGCAGGCTGGCTTTATTGCTTTCCAGCCCCTTCAACTCCTAGATTCTTTCCTTTCTAAATACTCATCTTGCCTTCTATCCAATGTTCTGTATCCCATGTTCCAAGATATTCAGCTTTAGATCCATCTAGGTCTGATTCTGAGCAGAGATCAATTAAGACTTAGTTACTAAAAAATAAATACAACTGCCTATTAAATGTTTATGCTCAGTCTTGAACTAAACACCTTACTCCCATTTTACAGAAGAAACAGAGGCTAGGGATATTCCAAGTCTTCCCATTGATGACAATCCTGTCCTACATTAGGGGCTGGTGTAAGGGGGGGTTTAAGGCAAAAGACTGTCCTACTCTTTTAACCCAGACAGCTTCATATCAGACAAGGAACTGTCCTTGTCTAACCTCTATGTACTCCCGACTAGGCAGTATACTCACCTTGTGGGCCATACTGACTCCCCTGGGGACCATAACTCCCCATGGAGTTCTGCTGGTAGGAGCCCATGCCCGTGTGCATCTGTCCTCCAGAAGGCTGACGTGGAGATAAGGCCGAGCCAGGCTGGGGGGAACTGTACTGGGGCATCTGGGGGTTCCTCTGGATGTAACCTATTTGTGGGTAGTGTCCATACAGTCAAGATCCAGGTACAATGGAAATGAATGCTTTCCCTTACCCTAGGAGTTTACCAGCTACCATTTCTTCAGCAATAATTTGCATGAAGTCTCTCTTTTATTTGCTATATAATGATGTCCTTGTAGGCACCTACACTCTTCCCCCCACATGACATCCACACTAGCCAGGGCATGCCAACTGTTTCTACTAAATGGAGGTTTTAAAAGAAAAACACCAACGACAGAAGCAACAACAAAAGAGCACTGCATCATTCAAAGGATAGAGACTAATAATGACCTAAATAGGTACAACGCAGGGGGGTGAAGGAGGAAGAAATATATCAAAGTACAAATACTGAATAACAAAGAATGGCTGTAGGGGAATACAATTCTGGAGCCACCAACATGGCCAAATCTATTCTATCTTCACAATTTGCTGCTGGGATTATCCCACGCTCCATGGTTATATAGTTTTCCAAAAGCTATTACACAGGATAATCAAGTATCTGCCTTAGCTCTCCACCCCTCCTCAAAGCCCAGGTTCTCACCTCGGTCTTGGGTGATGCTCGATTGGTTCATGGAAGGATGCATGATGCTGTCCGACTGGCCACTGGGTGGCCGAGGTGGCATCTGGTTACCTGCTCCAGACACAGAAAGAAGTATGCCAATCATGGCTAAGTCTGAAAATTCTAGCTAAGAGGACAATTAAGAGCTGGAAATGGCTCCTGGGAAGGCCAAGCATCCCCCAGTATCACATACACAGTGATCCAGCCAAAGGGAAACTTACAGACATGACGCAGAGATGTGGAGGGTGGGCTTCCTGCTATTGCTGGGGGACAGTTCCCATTCCCTCTCCCCAAAGCTCAACACTCAAGGGTACCTGGCACTGCAGCAGGCGAGAGTGGTCCTGAGCGAGACTGAGCAACACTGGCAGGAGAGCCAACAGGGGATGGGGAGGGGCCTCGGATGCCAGGTAGGTGAGGGGAGGTGTGAGGAGAGAAAGGAGACTGAGCTGGATTACTCTGCTCTCCTTGGCTGCTTGAAATCCCTGATGTGCTCACTCCAGGGCTCAGAGCTCCTTCTGTCCCCATGGGGAGATCATCTATTGAACCAGACAGATCCTGAAATATACACACAAGGACATGGATTAGCAGTATCAGGCAGAAAGACTCCTCTTTCAACAATCCGACTACATTTCCCTTAAACAACCAAGAGCAAACACACTGCACAAACATTAATGGTCATACTAGTACAGCTTTACATGTGGCAAACTATTAAGGATCAGACAGAAAATATTTTAGTCTGTGTGCCATATAGTTTTTGTCATGCACAACTACTCAGTTCTGCTACCATAGTGCAAAAGCAGTCACAGACAATACACAAACATATGGGCATGCCCATATTCCAAATAAAATTTATTTATAAAAACAAGTAACCAGTAGCTGGTTACCAAAAAGCTGCATATTGCTGCCCCCTAGTCTGTCCACTCAGAGATAGATCTAGGTCTTTCGTCTTTCCTAGCCCAACTTCTAGCAGTAAGAGAGTAGTTCTTCCAATGAGACTAGTTATTTTCCAGGGGGAAACTATGAAACACTGCCAGGATGGCGCCAGAGCTACTATAGAACGCTAACAAGTTTGGGCAACATTTGTAGATCCCCTCACTGTCAGATTATTATGACCTATGTTTACCAAGGGCTCAATTACTTCAAGTTTCTCTATTTTGCAACATAAGGGGTAGGAGATGGGAAAGGATATATTGTACAGAAAAGACAATTCCTTAACTGCCAAGAAGGTCTAGGACTATTAATACCTGACCCACAACAGAGATAAATGTTTGCCAACTGAATAAACCCAGGTTTCCCTTAGCCTTAAATTGTTCATTGAGAATTTGCTTATTTGGCGGCTACTCCAGTCTTGAATTAATCAGTACAGAGTTCACTCTAGGTCAGTAAACTCTAAGATTAGCAATCAGAAGCTCCCTATGAAGAATATTCGCCCAGAAAATGCACCCATAACGCTACCCCCTGCCCCATGTTCACTGTCCAGCAATTGCTGTGTGAACACTACACACTGACTTGCGACTAGGAACTAACTGTACCCCAAAGAAAGAATGAGTGCTTTGGGTATGGGCTCAGGTCTCAAAACACCCTAGAACTCTAATGGTTAAGAAAAGGGTTCTCAGGCCTCCCTGGTGGCGCAATGGGTTAAGTCTCAGCACTATGAAGCTATCCAGAGCCACTGCAGCACGAGTTCGATCCCTGGCCAGGGAGATTCCCACATGGCACAGCAGACCTCTTCTGCCTCACCTGCTGCTCCCCACAGCAGTGTACTTCAGTCGATCTGCCTGTTCTGCTCCCCACTCTGTCTCTGGTGAATCCTCTCACCACCCCCACGCCTCTAGCTTACAGACCATCTCTTGTATGCATAAATAAATAAATCTTTTAAAAAAAAAAAAAAAAGAAAAGGGTTCTCTTAAACAGACATATCTGGAGAGGAAGGAGATCCAAAACAGGCTGATTTGAATCTATTCCTATAACGAGCTCACCTTGAGAAGATCAGTTCAAGGTGACTCTGACCCCAAACTCTGACATAATAGTGGGGTTTAGAGCATACCTTTTAGGCTCTCCCCAGGTATCTAGGTTGGCTGAACCTTCTGCAAAGCAGATGGTTACTTCACTAGGCTGGGAGCATTTCAACTGAGTTCTGTGGGAACAAAACTCACTCTGAAGGTAAGGCAGTCAGGGAGGTGTGTTTATCTGTGTCCAGCTCTCAATGTTGGCTGAGAAGTTAGAAAATGCTAATTTTCTTATAAGAAGCAGCCTCAAGGCCTCCTTGGTGGCGCAAAGGGTTGAGCGCAGCACTATGAAGCTAACAAGAGCCACTGCAGCACGAGTCCGATACCAGGCCAGGGAGATTCCCACATGGTACAGCAGATCTCTCCTGCCTAGTCCGCTGTTCCTCAGCAGTATACTTCAATCTGCCTATTCTGCTCCCCACTCTGTCTCTGGTGAATCCTCTCACCATCCCACACCTCTGGCCTACACCCCAACTTGTATGCATAAATAAATAAATCTTTAAAAAAAAAAAAAGAGGCAGCCTCATATACCACAATATGCCTTACAAATGAAGTAAGAATTTGTCCCAGCATAGAAGAGAACTCAAAAAGTAACCCCCCGACCCCGCCAGCTAACACCAAAGGGTCTCTTTCCTCTCAGAGGACTAAAGAGCCCTGGGTTCATCCCAAGAGAGGAGGAGACTCCATCTCTATGTAGAGGTCTAAGTTATACCAGGAGACAGCCGGCCTCTGAGCAAAGGAGAAATAAACTTAGAGAGGCAGCAAATGATGATTCCGTAGGAAAGAAAAAAGCACTTAATAAGCCCTGATCTGTAACAGAAACCACAGCCCAAAGGCTCTGTTTTTTAGGAACCAGTAGGTTCCCTAAGCATTCCTTCCTTTTGTCTTTACTCCTCACCAAGCTGCCAGCTTTATGATAATAAGAGCTACTTGCTTAGAAGAAAATGAAATCAGCATATTTTGCAATAGAAAAGGAATCAACAGTCCATCCACAAGACAAGAACCCGGCTCTCTGCAAGTTTTAAACTTATGTTTTGAACACTGTGGACTTTAATCATACAAGTAAAACAAGAACATTCTCATGGTAAAAACATTTCAGATAGTATAGCGAAGTCTCCCTTTGCTCTTTCTGCAGACTTCAATAGCCTTCCAAGGTGCATATCCTTGGAGACCTAGAGGACTGATGGGGGACGACACCCCCCGCCCCCATCAAGCACTGCTGTCAGGGTCCAGGCAGGACGCATGGACACTCCTTCAGTCACATTTCTGTTAAAAAACCAGGCTCTCTACAGATCCACAAGTGAATTTTCTAGTCCAGCTGAGGCATCCTGGGAACCTGAAGAAAATGCTGGCAGCCCTGGTATGGGCTGGAGGCATCTGTGGTGGCAAAGTGTGGCTTTCTTCACAACGGCACACAGGAGAGCTGTTGCTTTTGGTAAAGTGCCCTGAGCACCTTGGAGAAAAAATGCTTAATAAGCCACTGTCAACATCAGCCCCAAGAGGGCTAGGATGCCTGGGCACAGAATAGTGGGGAAGGAAGCAGCATTAATCTTCTCATCTCTCGGATTTGCTTGGCCAAGAGCCAATCTCTCAAACTGTCAGATGGCAACTGGTCATCAAGGGGATAGTTGATTTAAGAAAGGAAAAAAAAAATTAAGGAACCGGAACTTTAGGATAGCATTGGACAAATTAGCTACTGTTAATATTAACAATACTTGAGCATCAATGAGTAAAATTTCTACAATTCCTGTAGGCAGATAACACTACCAGCACTACATACTGACGAGGAGAGCGCTGGTGTTCAGAGAGTTTGGGTCACATGCCCAAGTCATCAAGCAAGCAGGTAGAAGAAACCAAATTTTGAACCCAGATCTGGTGAACGCCAAAGTCTTAAGTTCTCTCTCTCTACATTATGCTGTGATACTACACGGACTAATGAAAACCTTTCACATCTTTCAATGGGGAGGACCAAGGCCCAGCTCTTGGCATTAGCAGTTATGACCTTGGGCAAGCTGGCAACAAGATGGGATTAGATTTTCTCACTTCTACAAGGAGAAGGCCAGACAAATCTTAGTTTGTGACACCCCTGAGGTATATGCATAAAACTCCAATGGTACCATATGGTCAGGGCCATATGGACCACGCAATTCCAGCAGCAGTACTCTGGAATGAGCGATATGACAACATACAAGCAGCATAAGATGTAAGACATACCCACCACAGTCCCAGTGGTTAATCGTAGTAAATGTTTTTATTGGGAAATGGGAAGGAGCAGTTAGGGCAGAAGGCTCTAAAAGAAGTCTCCCTCTCTATATACATGAACAGATTTTTCTCTGAACTCCATGTCCTTTTATTGCACAGGACACACCTCTGCTTTCTACCCTACAAAGAGCCAGTTTTTCAGGTCTTTTGTTCCATAAAAAGCCGGATGTCTAGTTGTTGAGTCAGACCTCAGTGTGCCTGTAAGTTCAGTTTTCCACAATGTACTCAATACACAAAGTTCAATCAATTGAAGACCCTATCTATTCTTCCAGTGGGGGTTTCTGAATGACAAATGACCCATCTTTAGCATTTTGGGACTCAGTTCTCACCCACCTAGTAGGTACCTTCTGGGAGGAACACTGAAAATAATTGAAGCAATGCCCCTTACGTGGGAAGATCTCTTTTTCCGGGTTTGCTCTCCCCTAAGCACAATCTTGCTGGGAGGTGGGAGGTGAGGATCAGCCCCCTCAGTGCCCTGCCAGTTCCAGGGAAGCAGCAGGGCCAGGGAGAATTTCCTCACGTGTTTCCAACGTGTTTCATGCATTTTATTGCTCATCTACCATGCAGATCAAGAGCACTGGAGCAGGTCCAACTATTTCACACAGAATCTCACACTCCAGGCTGGCTACAGCCCCAAAAGCCTTCGTTTCTTCACTTGAAATACTGCCCAATGTTATTTTGGGATATGACCTGATAGAGGAAGCCCATAGGGACTCCATGACGATAACTGTTCCAGCTGTGATTGGCTGCCCAACCCCAGCGAGTGCCAGGATGGGTTTGTGAGGCTCTGCTGACAAACAGAACTCGACAGCTAACACCTCTCTTCACACCGTAACAAAACCATGCCCCAAATCACACAGACTGTACCTCACTGTGGGTGGGGGTGGGGGTTGCTAGTGTCGCTCTCACAGGAAAGGTTTCAAGTTCTGACATGAACTGGCTGGCTGAGGGAGCACATTTTCAAGCAGGAGATACCAGATCAGGGTTAGAGAAGGCAGTTTAAACAATCTCCTGCCAGAGTCTCACCAGGATGACATCAGTTCATTTTGGTGAGCAGATTAAATAACACCAACAGGCAAGTCTAGAGAAAAGGCTCGTGGCAATGCTCAGATTCAGCATTTTCTCATATTCAGCTGAATCCCCAAGGAATGGTGTTTTTGTTAACCCCCAGATGGAGTTCTCATATTCTTTCAGTTGTGAAAAGTTTTTGCCAAGTTGTGCTGGCTACTGACAGGGAAACCAGCAAGCAAGAGAACCAGGTAAACCCCCCACACAAGCGTGGAGTAGTAAGTTTGTGTGTGTGACGGGAAGCTCAATACCCAGCCAGACCCACCTAAATGTCAACCCTTGGATAAAAAGTCCAACTACACAGCCTGAAATGACCAAATGTGCACTAACAACTTGTCAAGTGCTTTCCCCCAGCCTAAGAAAGTCATGGCCATGGCAGGAGGCTGATCCCATGCTGGAGAATGGGAGGAAATCCTGGTGGACACAGGAGAGGCTGAGAAACCTAATCCTCAAAGAAAGGCAGATGGCAGGAAAGGAAGCAACAGCTGTGACAAACTTTAAGGAAAGAGGAATACAACAAACTTAATTACATAGGAACTACCTAGTTTTTCATAAGGTTTCCACCTTTTTGTCAAGGGTAGAGCAGGGGCTACGTCTAAATCAAACAATTCTAAAAAATATTCAGTACAATAAACTTTCAGTCCTAGGTTCTCTTTCTCCTCAGTCTTTGTAAATGGAAGAAGCAAGGGTGAGATGACCTACCCAGATTGGTAAGGACGGCAGAGTTACAAAACCATGGTACTTCTGTTCCAGTGAGTGGGCTCATTCCAACACATTAATTTCCATTCCTGCCTAGAGAGCAGGCTAGTTGGTGCTGACTGAAATGCCAATAAAGAATCAACACACTGAACAGGCTGCCTACACAGGGCACTTTCAGCTCAGGAAGTAAGGAAGGGTTAAGGAAGAGGGAGAAAAGACTCAGAGGCAGGCACCACCCTTTTACAGTTCAGGACCAAGCACCATCTCCTCCTGTACCACACTCAGTTTGGAAAAGCAGAAATAGCTATTCCAGGCTTGGAATAGCCTATCATAGCCCCTCTATTTCCAAAAACTCTCACCAAACTCCCTCTTCTCTTACTCTACAATAGGCTGTTTTTCTGGGGATATTAGGTAATTTCTTCCTGGTACCTTTTGGCTGCTGGGTGGGGAATGCATTGAAGAGAAAAGTCAGACTCTTCTAGTACGCTTTTCACAGGCCTATCTCCAAGAGAAGATCACTACATATACATATATGAGAATTCAGAAATTAAGCTCTGGGAGACTAAATTTCCAAATTCAAAGGATGTTGGAAAGAGGAATAAAATCAAGTACCTTTGTGTCTTCCTCTTGAAAGGAAGTAGAACTGACACAAATGTGACTATCATGTGTTCTAACCAAGGTAAGTGGTCAAGACTCATACTTAATTCGTACAATTGTCTTCTGTTGTAAGTCTTATCCATTTCAAGAAGTTAAATTAGGGCCTCCCTGGTGACCCAACAGGTTAATAAGCGCAGCGCTGTGGAATTGTTGGCAGCTGTGACGTGAATTCGATGCCCTGCTGGGGAGATTCCCACATGGTGCAACAGACCTCTCCTGCCTCACCCGCTGCTCCCCTCAGCAGTGTATTTTGGTCTATCTGCCTGTTCTGCTCCCCACTCTGTCTCTGGTGAGCCCTCTCAGCGCCCCACACCTCTGGCCTACACCCCAGCTTGTATGCATAAATAAATAAATCTTAAAAAAAAAAAACAAATTAAATTAGGGCCTCCCTGGTGGCACAAGGGATTAAGTCTCATCACTATAAAGTTATCCGCAGCCACTGCAGCACAAGTTCAATCCCCGGCCAGGGAGCTTCCCACATAGCCCAGTATACCTCTCCTGTCTCGCCTGCTGATCCCCTCAGCAGTGTACTTCAGTAGATCCGCCTGTCCTACTCCCCACACTGTCTCTGGTGAATTTTCTCACCATTCCCACCCCCAACTCTGACCTACAGCCCAGCTTGGATGCATAAATAAATAAATCTTTAAAAAAAAAAAAGAAGTTAAATTATTTGCTCAAGGCCAGACAGCTATGATCAGAAGGGCCAGGCTTCAAACCTACATTCCCGATTCCAAAGCCTGCACTCTTCGCACCATGAGGTGCAAACTCGCCACCATCAACGGCTAGGCTCCATGCCCCAAAACGAGTCTCTAGACATGCTGAAGATTAGTTATGTGAGCCCAGCTCACCAGCCTCACTGCGTGCCTCTGCAGAAGACTTAAAATAAAACCAAGCCATCCAAGTCTACAATACTACGCATTCCAGCTTTTCTAGTCTTTCATATCTTTCATGGTTTATTTAAAATCAGTTGCTTTACCAAGACCCCTCTTGATTTAAGCCTACTTTTTCTGTCTTTGGTTTTTCTCACCCCTGGGTGCTTGGAAGAGCAGTTAACATACAAGGGGGATTGGGAAGGGGAGAGTGACCTTGAAACTAGGGGAAAAGCAGGAAGTTCCATGAAGGTAGGTATCTGGTCTCTGCTGGTAATAATATCCAATACAGCTTAATCCTGTTCACTAGCACAAGGATGTGGCCAGGAGAGAGAAATCAAACATTCCTGGTCTCTGGGTGGCGTCAACCCAGGTCAGCTCAACCCTCATACTTTCTTTTTCTTTAAAAACAAAAGAAACCCTCACACGTTCCTCTTCACTCAACCTGCAGGCACCCTTCCAAACTGCAGGTCAAGTGCAATTTGCTTAGGATCCCTACTCCCCAAACTATAAGAGGGGCAAGTATCTTTCTGACGATAGAAGCCAAGCAAGCTTCACCACCCTGCCCACAGACACGCTCCAAAAATGGGGTAACAGAGCTGTCCTCTAACGCAGAGCAGAGTGACCAATTCCCCAAGACCGAAGAGTAGAACTGGGTGGGAAGACCAACTGCTTGAAGACAATAGGTACAGCAACTACCTCAAAGTGAGAACAGCTTTACGGAGACAAAGTCTCCATAGTCAAGTACAACTTCTCTAGTCTCACCCGCAACCCACAGGCAGGGTCCAGTGTCCCTCTCCAAGGCCCTCTAGGCCTAGAGTTACAGAGCTGACGGCACCGTGCTGAATCCGCCCTTTCCCCATTAGCCTGAAGGACCAGACAGGACCAGACTATATTCTCCTGTGTCATGAGTGAACAGAAAAATGCCAGGCTCACAAATGACAAAATCCTTGAAAGTTGTTGCTCAATGAACAACCTACTCAAAAGCAGCCTCTTTAGACACAATCTGTTAGTATCCTCTCTTTCTTTTAATCTTTATTAAGATTAGTATGCCCTAAACTTGTACCTGAACTCTAGACCTCCACACTGAGGGAGGGAGGGACCCTTGGGTGCTGGCATCAACAGAACTGGCTTTCTTTTCTAAAACTGAAAAGTCCAACTCCGAATGGGCCTTGGCCATTTGGGTAAAAGCTCTTGATAGAACTGCAGTGCAAGGGAAAAAGTCTGGAAAGGAGGCTATTGGGAGGTGGGCCTCTGTGTCACTGGCGAAATTTCAATTTAATTACAAAAATACAAAAACCTGCCACTCTAATGTACCTCAGCAAAATATTGAGGCTGAGGGTGTTGCCGAGGTAAAAAGGGGGAAAAGGCTGTTACGCTGCTTGCATTCCTGTGGTGGGAGCCCCAGCAAACAGCAGCTCGGCCACTGCAGCAGCCATTGATTTTCCAGGGGTCGATATTCTGCTCCCACAGATCTGCTCGGCTAGAGGTTTAATCACATTGAGTGCTTCTGCTCAACATCTCCCCTGCACCTCCCCCTCCCCAAACCAATAAAACAAACACCAAACACAATGAGAGCTGGCAATAGATAGATGGTATTCCCCACAGGTTCCGCCCCCCACCCCCCTTCCATGGGAGTAAATACAAGGGACAAGGAACCAAAGCTACAAGGGCAGTTCACAGGAAGCCATAGGACAGACTCAGAGCCCCAGAGAACCTTTTAACTAACTGCCCAACACTCCCACACAGACCCTTCTAATAACCAGGAGATGAGATATTTAAAAAAACCCAGGTTCCTGGGCCTTCCTTGTGGCGCAACAGGGTAAGTCGCAGCACTATGAAGCTATCAACAGCCACTGCAGCACAAGTTCGATCCCTGGCCAGGGAAACTTTCCACATGGCGCAGTAGACCCCTCCTGCCTTACCTGCTGCTCCCCTCAGCAGTCAATCTGCCTATTCTGCTCCCCACTCTGTCTCTGGTGAATCCTCTCACCACCCCACACCTCTGACCTACACCTCAGCTTGTATGCATAAATAAATAAATCTTTAAAAATCAAAAACCCAGGTTCCTGGGCCTCCGTCGTGGTGCAACAGGTTAGGCGCAGCACTACGGAGCTATCCAGAGCCACTGCAGCATGAGTTCGATCCCTGGCCAGGGAGTTTCCCACATGGCATAGCAGACCTCTCCTACCTCGCCCGCTGCTCCCCTCAGCAGTGTGTTTCAGTCAATCCGCCTGTTCTGCTCCCCATTCTGTCTCTGGTGAATCCCCTCACCACCCCACACCTCTGACCTACACCCCAGCTTGTATGCAATAAATTAATAAATCTTAAAAACAAACAAACAAAAACCCAAAAACCCAGGTTCCTAACTTGTGGGGGAAAAATAGATTCTAGAATTCCCATTGAGCACTGATTGGTTGAAATCTTGCCTTCTAGCTTGTCCATCAGTGGCCATCAGGCCTGCATAATAATTCTGTTACCTACCTGGTTGGCCTTCCTATACCCACCCTCACCCCCTAACAAAGGACAGGAGAGGACTCCTTTTCCAGGCAGAAACCATCTCTTGCCCATAAACATACAAAGTGTTTTAAGGGTCACCAGCTAACAGATTCAAACCTGAAAATAATGAAACTGGGTCAGAGCTGGGCTTGAGTTACAGCAGTCAAGAGCAGTACATATTTATGGAATGGGGCTGTTCTAATCCCAGCAGGAAATGAACACTGTAGGGCCACAGAAGGCAAAGAAGGTAGGAACTCCCTACTTTCTCAAAGTCAAGTGTTCCCTGTCAGGAAAGCAAACCACAGACTTTGTTCCACGATGATGATCAGCTTTAATCCTGGAGCCTGAGCAAGGAAAGCAGGAAAAGAGGAGAGGAAATGAACAAAGAAGAGCAAGCAGAGTTCTAGGTGTGAGTTTAAGGGGGAAGGAATATTGCCTTAGGCTTCCCCTCGTTTTTTTCTGCCCCTGAGGATTATAGCAAACAGAAAGCCAGTCAAGGAGGTAATGTGCACAGTAGGGAAGGCAAAGCTGGTGTGTGCTGAACATAGCCTGAGGTACAGGGGGCTGGAAGACTTCCTTGGGTTGGTATTTAAAGTCTCAAATTCATATCCACCAATGATCTTCCCTACCATGGCGGACTGCTTCAGAGAAAATTCAAAGATTGCAGAGACTCAAGAGAAGTGGGGAACAAACACCTGAAAACAGGGAGTGGATATAGACTTAAGCCAGAAAAGCCACCAACCCCAAAAGGCCTTTAAAACCAAAAGAACAACTCTGAACACAGGCAGAGACCTAGTCAAATGCTAGAAATACAAGTTGAAAGGGGAAAATATTTTTAATAAGAATATCTAAACACTGAGCCCTTTTTATTTGGAAACAAGTTTCTCTCTTTTACCTTTCCCAAAATGTCAGGAAATTCCCTTCACTCATCCCAGTAAACTATTCAATATCCCTTCCACGCAAAGTTGACTTTAAGGGATAGGTTTGAGCCTTCAACCACTAGTTCCTACCTCCAACAAAGCATGGCTTCTTACTTCCTTGGAAAAGTCAAGTAAGAGGGAAGCTTGCAGCTCAGAAGTAAGTTCTGCTTCACGGCAATCAGAAATTATGTCACAATACCAACCAATTCAGGCTGGCACCAGGCAGGGAAGATGGAATAGGCTCAGGCCACAGAAGTCGATGGAGCAAGAGATCAAGCAAGCACTGCTCCCCAAAGGGGCAGCACTAGATCACAAAACAGCTTCATTACCGCTTTCATGTCGAGTACCAAGCATTTTAGAAACATGAGAAAAAGACTACAGAATTGAATCTATGCTTGATTATCAGATAAATTTACACAATTCGACACCTACAGGTCCTCTGAACCAAGTCTGGAGGAACAGACTCTTACTCCAGTGTGGGGTGGTCCTAGTAGTTTCTGTAAATACAGTATTTCTAGAACTTAGTTTATTTCTGGTTCAAAAAATCCATCTCCCACCAAAGAGAGAGAAGAAACAGCTGAAGGGTTGGCTTTTTGATTTTGGTTGTTTTTGGGGGGAGGACAACAGCAGAAGCTAAGGCATGTTCTTCACTGAGATAATCCCCAGCTAGCTCTGTAGAAGGTTTATAAAAGAACTAACAGGAGAGAAAAAGGAAAGGGGGATGGGTGAAGGAAAACCACTGTCACCAAGGCAACTGAGTTCATCCATACATTGACTCAAGAATTTCAGGAAATTCTAGTTTTTTAGATTTCTTCCTTCTAGAGTAAATGCTTCTTAAATCTTCCTGGGCGTAAACTTAAATCCAGAAGCTACAATTTTGCCTAGAAATCTTAACCACATACCTCTTTCTTCCCTTTCTGCAAAGAGAAGAGAATATAGAAGACAAAACCTGTTTTTAGAATGTAGAATTCTTCTTTCTTTTAAAGGAGTTTTTTGCTGATTTCTTTATAGTAAGTTGGTCCTAATAGTAAAAGCACTGGAAATCAGGGAAACCAATGCTCTCATTTCTAAATGCCCTTGGCCAAGTCCTTTACCCTTTCTGGACCTTAGGTTCATATTAAGTAAAGTGGAGGGTGAAAGGGAGAAGGGGAAGGAAGGTGTCTGTGTTAGTGTGATGAATATTCTGTGGGCTGGCTCATGCTGTCTCTATTTGACTATTAGTTGTAGAGATTCAAAAGCATAAAACCACATTTCCCAGAATCCCCTAAAGATGGGTTTGGGATATAATTCAGGTTCTGGTAATTTAGCAAGCTCAAGATTAGATCAAAGTATAGCAGAGACCATGTTTCTGTCTCTTTCACTTGTTTCTGTAGGAGCATTTTTGTTTTATTTTTCCAGTTAAGTAGGTGATGGTTCTGGTGGCAGCAGCTGCAGCTTGATTCCACTTTACCAACCCCTGGATAACAGATGTAAAGCGATAGTTCTCCTAGTGCCTCTGAGTTAGGCGTTCCCCTGGTGGGTCAAATCTAGGTCTAGGACCAATTCCTGGAACAGGCCCAAAAGGCCTAGAGTGCCCCCTCAATCCTTCTAACATTTTTGTTAGCCCAATTCTCTATATTAAATCCCTTTCTATGAAACATACTTAGGCTTAAAGTTCAGTCTCGAAAACAATGATCCAGTGTTATATGATCCCCTAAAAGAGTAGTTGTGAAGGAGAGAACAGAATTTTTCACAAGGCGTATTCTTTGCTAAGCTAGTGTCTTCTGGGGAAAATGGGCAAGGTGGGGAGGTTTAGAACTTTAAAATATATCTGCCCAGCACAACCTCCTTTGTTTCTTCCCCTTTTCACAACCTCCCTGGCACTTTCTCCCAAAACTTTCTAAGTTTTGGGGGGTTGAACTGCTCATACAACATGGAAAGTTGAGTCAGCACAAGCTTTCTTCCCATCCCTCTATTTTCTGTGGGCTTTTGCTCTGCTTAGGATAGCATTACTGACCCAACCCAAAACAGTCTTCACCGGGCTTCAGGGAGACTTGGACTAAAAGGATACCAAGTGTCTTCTTCAACACAGGAAATAACGTTTACAAAATCTCGGAGCAAAAGAACCAGGGGACAGTGGTCCTGATAGCCCTGCATGGCTAATGAATGAGGGCAAATTTGGCCTGCACAAGATCCCAGCTTATCTTCTTATACCAAATTTCTGGTCTAAGCAACCAACCACTAGCTTCCTGTAGCAGGGCTGGGGACAAACTGAAAAACAAGGTCAAATCCAAGTGGTATGCTTGGTGGGAGAGGGTTCTTCCTGCTGGTCCTCAGTAGGGCTAGCTGACCCCAAGAGCCATCAGAGGAGAGGTAATGCTCAATTAGCTTTTCAGATTCAAGTTGTTCCAAAGAAAACAAAAGGTTCTACCAAGAGGAATCTGTGTGAGACACACAGGCAGGAAGCAGAGCTGAGCCTCCAGTGCCTAGAATAGAAACAGGAAATGGGCCCAGGAACAAGCATAAGTGATGTGCTGCAAGCGGCACAGGCTCCAGCAGGCACCAGGCAATATCAGGGCTGGAGCAGTGTGACCAAGAAGGAGAAGCGGATGGGCTAGCCCCGAGAAAGAACCGGAGTTCTAGAGACGGATGGTTACTCGCACAGGCCACACACACATGCTGCTCTGAGCAGTCTTGGTAGGAGTGACAAGGGTGGGGATTTCCTTCTTGAGACTCTGAGTAAACGGGCTACAGTTCAAGAGGAGATAGATGATTAGCTATAAAGAAAACAGGCTGCCAACCTCAGAACAGCTTAGCTTCTCTGGGTACCAAAATCTTCAGCAGCATTTGTGTTATCCCTTTGCAAATAAGCCACCCAAAACCTAGACAAATATTGTTAGTCCTGCCTCCTTTTACCATGAAACGTAACACAAAGGAACACAAACAGTGTAAAATTACAATTCTTCAGATGTCGTAAAAAACTTTTTTAGCTTTTTGAGGATTTCTGTCACTCTTCCCAAGTTAACTTAGATAACAAAAGCTGGCCCCTGAGCGCAAGAGAGGGCAAGGGCCCAGGTGTTATTCAACAACGGCTGACGAGCATCACCCGACACAAACCAGAGCACTCAAGCACCAGCACGACGCTATCCCAGCATTAAAAACTGCCTGAAGAAAACCGAGAATTACCAGAGCAATTATTTCGGCTAGGTTCTGAAGTCAAGGTAGACATTTGCTGCGCATGGAGAGGGAGTGGGGAACATCTTAAAGTAAAACAATGGTGGGGAGACTAGGAGGGTGAGGCGCTTCAGTATACCTGAGTGGTCAGAGTTGAGGAATGCTAGAACTTGGGAGTCCCACAACAGAGTCTAGACTGCAGGCATGGGGAGCCAAAATCCCTCAAAAGCACCCACAAAACTGGTGGTGGTCTCCTATTCCCATTCCTCACACCCAGAGAATACTTAAATTTTACTACACATAGTAAACTTTATTATATTCCATAAGTTACTGCCTTTTAAAATTTACTAGATTTGTCCTAAAATGAAGGAATGTAAAGCTTGTATTTCACTTTTGATTTCCCAGACTTTTGAGATATGGTGGGTGGGAAAGGGGAAGATGGCCAGGTCTTCCCCTTGTTATTTTAGTTGAAAATTTTACTTTCAGCTTTTAAGATCTAACTTCTTACTTCTAATCATTAGACAAGAGACTCACCTGGGGAGCTTGTTAACCATGCTGAATTCAATAATGAAGTAGGGCCCTGGAATCTGTATGTCTAGAAAGTTCCCGGGGAAGTATGCACTGTTGGATAATAACAGACTACATATTTATGGCAGCAAGAAGCTGACTTAAGTGAAGCATTAATCAGGACACTGTTCTAAGAAGAATGGCACAGAACAGGGTTTGATTCCATCCAACACAAGGGATCCAAAGAACCAAACTCAGGTCAACGTGCAACCGCTGGAGGGGATTCCCTGGTTAGCGCCTCCAGCAGTCCTGCCCTGCAGACCTGGCCATCTTCCCCTTTCCCACCCACCATCTCTCAGAGGTCTGGGAAATCAAAAGTGAAATACAAGTTTTACATTCCTTCATTTTAGGACAAATCTAGTAAATTTTAAAAGGCAAAGAACTGAGGTTTTGGCAAAAATGAAGACAATCAAATTGTCCCTGTTTTCCTCTGCTGTGTTGGGCATTAAATATCAGATAGAGGTGATTCAAATTTTGCCCTTCCAGGACAACTGGTGCTGGCTGTAGCTCTTTTCTTGGTCTCATTCCCAATCTCTAAGATTCAAATTCTACAGGAACAACAGATCTCCCTCCCATTTCCTCTTTACAGAGTACTGTTAAGTCAAGCTCTCAGGGTCTGAGAACATAACAGAAATGAAAGATGAGTGCTAATAGTTCCTATGTTGTTAAATGAAACCAAAGAGTGACTTGGAAGACCCTCCCTACACCCCTCCCCCGCCCAGAGATGAAAGAGTATCTATAGATATTTAGCAGACATTAAAAATCCCAACCCGTTCTCCATCTCACTCTAAGCATCAGTAACCTCCATTCCTACCTAACTGGAGGAAACAAACACGATCCAGCTCTTTTAACAGCTGCCTCTTAAGACTTTCGGTCAAGGGAGCATCTTTTAAAGCTAACCCAGTGAGTGGCTTCGATTCCATTTTCTCTTCTACTGCTTATACTTTTACTCTCCTGCCAGCATCTTCGCCATCCCCTCTATCTAACACACACACACACACACACACACACACACACACACACACACACACACGCAGGTCTTGAGATGAAGCATATGTGGCTCTTCTCTGGTGGCTTCCAAGAGTGCTCTTTCCCTCTACACCTTTCCCTTGCTGCTTTCCTTCCCACAAGGCTTCAGAAATCAGGTCCTCTCCCTATCTAAAATAGGACCCAAACAACCTGCTTAATGACAACTCTAACAACCTATTTTCCTTGAAATATGAATTTGATGGGGCTTTCTCCTCCCTTCCCCCCACCGGTTTCCAGAAATATGAAACAACCCTGGTCTCCTGTGACCTCTCCACTTAGCTAACGGTGCTTCTAAAGGATGAGTGCAGCCCTGCCCAGGGCGCAGTCTGGCATCTCGTGCTGTCCTCCACAGCCCAGGAGGCCTACCTCACGCCAAGGTTTAACTATTAACCACCACACAGACAATGCTCAACTCATCTTTTACCCAAGTTTTAGTCTCCTATCTCTAATTAGTAAGCAAGAGTTTTTTAGACATCTCACTATATGAAACTTCTCAAAACTCAGTTTTGCTATTACCCTTTCTAGTTTTGTCAATGAAATTTCTCTTTTTTCTCCCAATTAGAATTGTTAAATCTTCTACGAGAGGACCCACTTATTCTCAGTTCTATATATCTTTTTCTTGCACTTCTCACAACTGAGGCTAAGTAGCTATGCAAATGAGGCAGAAGGACAGAAATACACATCTCTTGCCAGAATTATTTCAACAGTTTTTAATAATGTGCTTGCTTCTAGACTCTCCACTTTTCAAATGACACACCAATGGATTTCAAACTGTACACCAGTGAATTGTTTTTATGAAACATTAGTGTTATCATGCTACTGCCCAAACCACCTATTTGCAGGCCTGTAAGATCAGATCCAAATGGCTTGCTTAGACTACTAGGACCCCAACTCCTGGATCTAGCTTCCTTCCTATTACTACCCATCTCAGCAAGCCTAATCTTGGCCTAACCCCCAACCCCAGATATCATCAGTACTATGCCCTTCTGCCCTGCCCTGGTCTCTGTCCAGGTTGTATTTTCCCTTTCCAACCACTGAAGTACGTCCACACTTAGCTCAACCTGAACTTCGTTGATGAGGCCTTTCCCCAACTAGTCACACATGCACCACTGACTTCACCAAACCAACATGTTCTACCAAAACACTCGGGCACACGTCCTATCTACTACTGATGAAACAGAGGAGGGCCCTTCAGGAGAGCAAACATGTCATATTCAAAACCATAGCTATGAAGAGTTCAGAATACCTCTGAAGTCAATGTAGTCCAAGCTCCTGTTTACTGCTTATCTGTTTTCTATGTAACACCCACAGGAAACAGCCACCAAGGTTTTAATCTATGGACAGGGAACTTACCTACTGGGACTTTTTTTTTTTAATACCCTCATCCTCTAGGAAAGGAACTTTTATATATACTTGTAGCCAGCAGGTAAGTTGACTGTTTTTTGGTTTTAAGATTTATTTATTTATGCATATAAGAACTGGGGTATAGGCCAGAGATGGAGGGGGGCGGTGAGAAGATTCACCAGAGACAGAGTGGGAAGCAGAACAGGCAGATCTACTGAAATACACAACTGAGGGGAGCAGCGGGCGAGACGGGAGAGGTCTGCTGTGTCATGTGGGTCAGCTCCCTGGCTGGGGATTGAATTTGTGCTGCAGTGGCTGCAGATAGCTTCATGGTGCTGAGACTTAATCCCTTGCACCACCAGGGAGGCCCCAAATTGGCTGTTTTTTAAAGCAACAATGTAACCTGCCAGGTGTGATTTTTTAAAAAAGATGACCACTCTGGTGACTATATTGAGGACTGACTTGAAACTAAGGTAAGACACCAAGTGAGAGAGAACAGGGACCTGATTCAAAAGCCATTTCTAAGGCAAGACTAGAACCAGTTGGTCAACAA
Source organism: Scalopus aquaticus (assembly GCA_004024925.1). Lineage (NCBI taxonomy): Eukaryota > Metazoa > Chordata > Mammalia > Eulipotyphla > Talpidae > Scalopus > Scalopus aquaticus. The sequence continues at coordinate 64,603 of PVIJ01002125.1, forward strand.
AGGGAGGGGATCCAGTGATGAGTGCAGTGCGGAGGAGAGCTCCTAGGGTGGTGTTTGCAGGCAAGAGCTAACCTATTCCAGTTAGAAACCGCTAAGGGTGCGGCTGCAAGGTAAGCCCCATCTTCCCCAAGTCTCTTCTTTCCACCATTCTTAAGTCAGAGCTTTCCCACCAGATAATCAAGAGTCAAGTTATAGTGTAAGTCACCACCAGTATTCAAGTTACCACGGTGGCTTCTTACTCTGGTAATTTTTTCTCATCCTTTCAAAGGACTGTTATTCTGAGTATGGTTTTTAGAACTTCATCACCACCTGAGAACTTGTTAGAAATGCAGTCTTGATCTCACCTTACATAGTGAACCACAATCAGTTTGGGTAGAGGTCAATTATCTGTTTTAATTAATTTCTAATGATTCTTAATGCACGCTAAATTTGAGAAGCACTGATCTAGCTAACTTCTCCAGATGGGGACTAGAAATTCTTTATCTGTTTTCCAGCACTTACTGAAAATTCTATCCCAGGTACACTTTCAAGACTAAAATATAAATTTACAAACACACCCTCAATAAGAAAAATTGGGGAACATTCATTTTTCTAGGGAAACCACATATACTTGGATGAATCACTTAAATAGGAGCTTTTAAAAATGCAACAAGTTATTCTCAAAAATGATTAAATCGCAAGTCAGATACCAACTTTCTGATGAGTCCCTTTAAGATTTTGCGCTCCCCCCCAATTAAATACTTAATGAAACACCTGAGAGCTCTGCTTACTCATCCCTTCTAAGAACCTTTTAACATATTGTGAAGTGGTAACTGTTTTTCAAGACGGATGACAAGCCTTAGCTCTATTTCTCCCTAAGGTAACTGTCAGAAAGTACAAATAAATTAATCCATCCTCTAACACACAGTTTGGGCATTACCGTAATAGTCTGTGATACCTGCTCTGTCTGCAGTAAAAATATGAGCAAACCATCCCCTGTCAGATGTACACTTTTGGGGTGAGCAACATAATGGACATTGTTCAGGTTCATTCAGTCAGCTGAAGTCTTCTGTATGCCAGGCGCGATGACAGCCATGAGAAAGAGCAAGTTAGCCCTCAATGAGCTTGCATTAAATAAACAAAATGACACTTGAGATAAGCACTGACAAGAAGTATGGGTGCTACAGTAGTCTCTTAGGGCAAAGGCTCCTGGCACAGTTTGGAGTAGTGGATCTCTACAAGGGTTGCAAATCAGAATCATCTGGGACTACACCAAATGCTGAGTCCTACCCCACATCAAACAAATCAGAACTCTGTGAACATGACAATAGTTTTAAAGATAATTTACTCCCCCAATATTTCTATCACAGCCAATGTAAAAAACCACTGGTCTTGGAAATCATGAGATAATATCGGGGCACAGAGGTCAGTATTACAGCCCATGCCCTCCACGAGCTGCCCCACCAAGTGAGTACAGATGTCCGCAAAATACTATGGCAACATGGATCCAACATATCTCAAGTGAAGGACAGTGTTTCTCTGGGTAGAAGATGATCCCGGAATAAGTGCGTTTTTACCTGTATCAGCAAGGTTAGGGTTCTAAAGATGGGTGCTGGGGAACTGAATTTTTTTTTTTAAAAGATTTATTTATACATACAAGCTGGGGTACAGGCCAGAGGCGCAGGGCGGCGAGAGGGTTCACCAGAGACAGTGGGGAGCAGAACAGGCAGATCAGAAATACACTGCTGAGGGGAGCAGCGGGCGAGGCAAGAGAGGTCTGCTGCACCATGTGGGATTCTCCCCGGCGGGGCGTCAAACCCGCATCACGCGCTGCCAACAGCTCCACAGCACAGCACTCAACCGCTGCGCCACCAGGGAGGCCCCGGAACTGAATTATTCTTTAAACCTTTTTAATATGTCTTAAATATCTCAGAGTTTTTTTAAGATTAATTTATTTATGCATACAAGAGCTGAGGTGTAGGCCAGAGGTGTGGGGTGGTGAGAGGATTCACCAGAGACAGAGTGGGGAGCAGAACAGGCGAATCTACTGAAGTACACTGCTGAGGGGAGCAGCGGGCAAAGCAGGAGTGGTCTGCTGTGCCATGTGGGTCAGCTCCCTGGCTGGGGATTGAATTTAGTGTTGCATTGGCTGTGGACAGTCCCAAAGCTCCGAGACCCAACCCACTGTGCCACCCGGGAGGCCCTCTCAGGTATTTTTTAAAGTAAAATAAAAAGTGCCTTTGATCAGTGAAAGTATCACAGAAATTATTATAGTTGAGTTTTGATGCTTGATAAAGAAAGAGTTTTCTGAGGAAATTATCTTGAAGATGTAGTTTGAAATATGAGTAAGTGGATTTGAAAGAAAAAGCATATTAGGCAAAGGGAAGAATGCAATGTCTGAATGCAGAAGCAGAATGCGGCATTACAGAAACAGAGAGCTGAGAGCAAAGCAAAGAGCAAACAAGAATGAAGTCAAGGCTCTCAAAGTGCTATCCCTAGTCTAGTAGCATCAGCAGCATCAAGGAATCTGTTAGAAATGTAAATTCTCAAACCTCACTCCAGACCTACTAAATCTGAAAGTTGGGCAGGAAGGAACAACAATCAGTGTTTCTAATACTTGGGTAATATTAAGGATTTGGGATTTTATTCTAAGATCAACAAAAAATAAGCAGAACGAAGCTTTTTTTTTCATAGAAGAACTGGGGCTAGGCCAGAGGTACAGGGGGTGAGAGGATTTACCAGAGACACAGCGGGGAGCGGAAAAGGAGGATTTACTGAAATACACTGCTAAGGGGAGTAGCAGGAGAGATAAAAGAGGTCTGCTGACCCATGTGTGGGTTACCTCCGTGGCAGGGGATCGAACTCAGGACACAGCAGTGGTAGTGCTGAGACTTAACCTCTAGGGCACCAGGGAGGCCCACAGAACGAAGTTTAAATAAAAGGATCACATAATCAGGGTATCAGCTACATGGTTTGGCATTAATAGCCGAGCAAAAACTCCTCAAAATCTCATTTTGATAATAATCAGGATCAGAAACCAAGCTGAGTCTTTTAAGGATCACAATCCCTTTAGGGCTAAGCAGGTAAGGTGAATAAGTGAAGAGCGTGAAGTAGAAAACTGGTGTGGCTGCCCTGCCGGTCAGTTTATCATCTACTCTGGAGCCAAATACAAATAGGTGTGCTATAAGCATTTGCTGAGTGAAGGAACACACTGACAAAGCTAAGGATCCTTTAATGTAGCTGCTTAAGAAAGGACAGAGGATGTAGGGAATCCTGACTTGTCCTTTCTTAAGATATGACTGTTTCCCAGCCTAGCTAGGCAAATTTGGCCTCAAACCAAAATTTCAAAGAATAACCACCTTTGATTTCTTGGTCCAAGTAGCAGAGGGATAAAAAGCAATTCAACAAACAAGTTGTCAATAACCCAGACAGTTTACCTCCCACATGGAGCTCCTACCACAGAGCCAATGACCCATCTGGATGAATTCATAGCAGAAGCCTGAATTTGGGAATGTTCCCTTTGAGTGGCTGCTCTCCCACCTGAGCCTAAAGGGCTGCCAACATCTTCACTTCCACAGGTCCTATCAGAAGGTCTTGGATTCAATAGTACTAGGCTCATCCCTCAACCTTCAGAAGATACGCATGTGTTTGTACACCAGGCTTCTCAGGATTAAGACATACCCAATACAGTACTGCCCAAAGGTCACTGAAAGCAAACAAACTTTTTGATGTGGAGCAACTTACAGCACCAGCAGAAATCTATAGACTGGGTTCTTGCCACAATAGCGCCTTGCCCAGATTTAGCCACAGACTGTAGGTGATGAGGGAGTGGTTACACATCTGACTGAATCAGGTTAAAGAGTACATTCCAGTGAAGTACAGAATGGAGAAAAGGATCACAACAATCAATGAGGAGGGAACAAAGAGCGAGTCCATTATTTAAAGGCTTCCTCCAATCCCTTAGTTGACAAAGTCAACAGTCAGAAGTCTCAGACAGTAGCCTGGGAAGCCTGACAGGCAGGTGCTGAGGAGCTCCACAAACCTTGCCCCACTAAGGTTACTGCTCAGAGATCTCCAGGAAAGCCGCAGGAGGTTTCATGATGAAGAGTTCCTGCCTCCTACCTATTCCTTAAAGGTCCAGAAACCACTTCCACCCAAGTTAGAATAATTAAAAAAAACTTCAAATCCACGTATAATCAAAATATCAAGACTCTTATGTGGGCAAGTGTGGCTCAATTTCTATTTCCTAATTGAAGCAGGATTTGTAATGGAGAGTTTGCAAACTACTGTTTTACAAGGTTTCAGAGCAGCTCATTTTCTTCCTGTGCCCAGCAGATTAACTTCCAGGTCCTGAGTAACCTGCCTCCACATTGTGGCATAAATGTTCCCAGAAACAAGCCTACTATATTAAATAATTGGTGTTAACTGTCTTTCAGGTGTCAAGCACAGTCCTCCTGCCCTCTGAGATGATAATGATAATAGCTGACATTTATGGAGTGCCCACAGTGCACTAGCACTTTCTCTATATTAACCTTTAATGTTAATAACCACCCCATGAAGTGCGTGCTTTCAGGTTCACTTTACAGATGCAAAACCTATAAGGCAGGCAAAGGTTAAGCAATGTGCCCAAGCTACAAATTTAGCGGCAGAGTCAAAATGCAGACCCAGGAACTGTGCCTCTACAGCCCCAAGTTCTTGATCAGGAGACCATACTGCCTTTTTCAGGGTAGGGTCAGTTCACTCCATTAAAACTAATCAGGCATATAGACACTAAGCTCTCTACTAAACAAAAGCACCTACTCACACAAACAACAACCAGAAAAACAGCTTTTACTTTGCCATGCTCCGTGTGACAATCCATGCTGAATGGACCCCAGATCCTACTTCCTAAATGCTAAGTCAAAAACCTAAAAATTAAGATCTCAAAAGTAAGGTTACAAAAAAAAACCAAACAGGGGAAAAAAAAAACAAAACCGATACGTCTCTCCATTTTGATGGCGAGCAGATAGTGCAGCGCTTCCAACATTGTCATCTTCTCTGCCCCTCATGCAGAGTCTTCCCAAGAGCCCAAGATTAAAAACATGACAAAAAAACTAAACATAGATAACAAACCTATTTCCCAGGCAGGCAACCAAAACAGACACTCGACAAGGTTAGTTCATAAATTCCTACTCAGAATTTTGAACTTGAATTCAAGGAATAGGTTACCATTCATTTAGTTCAATACCACCGAAACATCCAACTGGACACTGGCTTTCTTTGCTTTCCTTTAGCCTTTCTGCCTCCATCATCTTTTAGGGGGTGACAGAAATACTCACAGGCAAGCTCGAGGGTCTTGACTGAAGACTCAGGTTCATATCTTCTTGCCCTCCCTTGCTGGAGGTCATTGAGGGGGCTGAGGATGCCTGAGACCCAAATGAATCTTGAGATAACTCCTAAACAAGAAAAACAAAAGCTGTGGCGGTCTGGTATTGATAAACCAGTACTTCGTGGTGAGAGGACTAAGGGGCTCTCTCAGAGAAGGGAAGCGGTGTGTGAGGAACTGCCCAATGGTGCACATTATTATCTGATGACACAAAAATGTAAGAAAATATAAACTGTAGCTCTTAAGAACAGAATGTCAACATTTTCTTTCTGATGGTGCCATTGACTCCTTATCAACACCCATAGAAAGGTGTTCCTTCGGGTTAGATGCTGATGTCTAGCTAACATTAGGATCCATCAAGGAATGAGACCAATTAATTTTAAAAGCTTATGCTAGAACCTCTGCATTTATGAGTATTGATTCCTTCAAAGACATCACCTTGGGAGGAGATATTTATTCCCATAATGCCCCAATGCATGAAATCTTTAGTAGACATACCACCACTCAGTCACTTCTCTTTTTATTCTTTAAAAAAAATAAAATCCAAATTATTTTGATTTCATTTTCTACTCTGTTCATAGACATGGTTACACATAAACCTTAGCTATTTCTCACAATCAAATACACCCCTCAAAAATAAAAGAATTTGCCACAACTGAGAATATTCTAAAAAACATGGTGTCAGTTTTGATAGCAATTTCAAATGGTGGGGTCTAAAATATTTTGAGCAATAACAGAATGGAACAGAAGTTGGAACAAATGTACCGTATTGCCTCCAAAAGTGACTGCTTTTAAAAAGACCAAACTCATCTGGATTCTTAAGTTCTGACAGACTACTTTAAAATAGGAATCAGTCCCATTATCTTTAATTTCTTATTTGTCTATGCAACTTTCCATTGTTCTATTTCTTCATCAGTGAGGAGAGCTACAGGTTTTTATGCAGTTAAGAAGGTTATTCCTTTATTAGTTCAATCAATCCAGTTAGCATGTTTATCCAGAGTTTAATTGGTTTTTAAGTGCACATTAGAGAACCAATTTGTATGGCAAAGTTCTCATGATACCAACCCCCAAGCTGTCTGCGGTCACATACAGGGAAAGGCAAGAGGCAAGAGAATCTTACCTGTGGTGGAGGGAAGCGCTGCTGAGAATAGGCAGTTTGCTGTGACTGCTGAGACTGGGGTTGAGGGTATGCAGCCTGCTGGGAGAGCGTCGAGGGTGCTGGCTGCTGAGGTTGCTGCTGCTGGTAGGGAGACTGTGCCTGCGGCTGTGAGTAGGAGGGCTGGCTCTGGGGGTGCTGCTGGGCTGTGGACTGCTGGGAGGGGTATGGAGTTGGGGACTGCTGATGTGGAGGCTGGGATGGCTGGGAATATTGAGGCTGAGAGGACTGGAGCTGTGGTGGCTGAGACTGTGGCTGCTGCTGATATGAAGTTTGGGCATGAGAGGTCTGGGATGGTGGCTGCTGGGAGTAGGGTGGCTGCTGCTGCTGGGGGTGAGGACTTTGCTGGTTGTAATATGGAGTCTGGCCCTGCTGACCATACCCGCTGGGACCTTGCTGTCCATAGGGAGGAAGCTGTAGGGAAAGAAAGAATACTTTTAGCACTGGCTCTTCTACATTAAGAAAGGTGATATATTCTGGCAGAAGCTATACCCTAAGGATTACTATAGAAAGCAGGCAAGTCAAGTATCACTTGACAGCCTGGCTTGGTGATGGAAAACGTATGGTTTATTAATCCAGTTAGTGTGCAAATCACTATTTAGAAGGCCCAGGATTTTTCTACCATCCTTACTAAACTGAGCCAGGAAGGACAGCCACGCTGGGTTATTTGCTTGTTTATAAGTAGGCTGTATTTACAATTTTACACTCCTTAATATTTGGTTAACTTATAAGAGTGGCTGGTTTCACCAGTGCCTACTTTATCATGGCCTAGATTTAAGCACTACAAACCTGTATCCTAGTCACAACGAATAGTCAATAACAGCCTGGCTTGGTGACTGAAAACCTAAGGTTTATTAATCTAGTTAGTGTGCAAATCACTAAGTTACTCTGGTTCTCTCTTTTAGTCTTCATTCAAAAATATTTGAGACCCTACTAACTTGTATCAGGAACTATTCTAGGCCCTGACTGGGGATACACTTGGTAAGTAGGAAAAACAGTAATAACCACCTCACCTCTACTCCATTTTCTCATTTTAAAATAAAAAGTGACAGGTGGCTTTCAATAGGACAAACTTTGCCTTAAAGTCTTGTTAGGTTTAATGTTTTGTCCCTCATCATTTCTATTACCAATATCACTCAACCATAAATAATAGAAAGTGCTATCAAAACAAAAAAACAACAATGAAGAGAAAAATGGTGTGCATGGCCATACAGAAGATTTGGAAAATCTTATCATTTGGCACTGTTATGCTCAATCTTCACTTTCTCTTCTGTTCCTAGTCCCTCCCCAACATTCATCTTGAACCAGTCAGTCATATGAGAAGGCCTTAAGAAACGGTTATATGCTGAAGGTCTTCCATCGCCAGTGCATATGGTTTAAATGGTTTTCTTGGTAGTGGTGAACAGGTACTCAGTCACTGCCTTTCTTTCTTCCCACCTCCTTCAGAGATCACCACTTAGTGGGTACAAGCAGGCCAGCCAGATCTAAGAAAACATATGTACATACAGCCTGTGGGCCAGGGACCAGCTTTCTTTAGAGCATAAGTAGTGCTGAGCCAACTGGCCCATGCTCCTTTCAAAAGGCTTCTGCCAAAGACTCAGTCTGATTCTATAGCTCACAAACCAGATCATGGACAGCAACAGGTTTAGGGTAATCAGAGTCACAATCTACCTGCTGAGAATAAGAGAGGCCGCCCATGGTACTCTGCGCCCGGCCCTGCATGGTCATCGGGTACCGCTGCGGGGTCTGGGACCCATATGGCTGCCCTGGGTACCCATGTCCTTGCTGTGGTCCTGATGGAGGTCCCTGTTGCTGCGAGTATGGGTTAGTCCCACCATATGGCTGAGGTCTCATCTTGCCCATCTGATCCATCGGACTGGATGGCTACAAAATAAAGAGCATTTCGTTAACCTTAAGTTTGTATGGCCTCCAGCCAATCTTAAGACACATTCAGACATACAGGTCTTTTGAGTTTGTATCCCACATAGGAAATCAGTTACTGTGAAAAAATTATGGTACAGACCTACTAAACTTTGGGTAAGTCATTTAACCTTCCTCAGAACCCTGACTTTGTCATATGTAAAATAAAGACACCACCAAGATGCTTTGTGAAAACATCTTATAAGCTATATGCCACTTTAGAAGTGTGGTACTACTCGAGATCCAAGGCACAGACCACTTGTGCAACAATGAGTCTATGTACTCTACGGTGTAGAAAATTAGAACAAAGCCACTTTGGTTGGGAGAGAACATTGTTGCTGTACCCTACCGTGAGATCTCATTCAACAACACTAAATTGATGCTTCAATACTATGGTTGGGAATTCAAATACACAAGAAACAGCTAGATGTGTCTATTCTTTAAATATAGCCGACTCCTTTCTCCTTATACATGTATGGCCTGTTTGCACTATGGAACAAGCACTTAAATTTATGCTTTCTTCCAATTGGATGATATTATCAGGGATGATGTTAGGGAATTCTGACTCTGAAGTCAGACCCTGTACATCTCAACTGAGAGGTCCATCTCCTTTAATATTCAAGAATTTGAGGGTATGAGAACAGAATGTGTCTCTTTAAAGAATAAGATATAGAGGACAGTCTAGGACCAATAACGAAAACTCAAAGTTCTGATACATAGCTATTTGGCTATAAATACAGTTTTCTGTGGGGCAAGAGCTTCAACCAGGTCATTCACTTTTTTGACAGAACTTTATCCTACTGGAGCTACGTAAGACAGAACTCCAGCATTCTTTTCCTGCCAGAAACATCTATCCATATCTACTAGTGGTACGGAGGGGAGGAAAAGTTTCTTCAAGCACCTAAAACAGACACACTCAGGTTGGAGAGTAAGCCTGAACCTGATATAATACTTGAATACTGAATCTGAAATTGGGGGTGGGAGTATCATTAACTATCAAGTTCAGTGGTTCTTAGCCTTTAGCATGCATCAAAATCACCTGAAGGGCTTGTAAAACACAGACTGCTGGGGCCCCTCCCCCGAGTGAGTGATTTTGCAGGTTCAGGATTAGATCCAGAATACTTGTTTAGAACGAATTCCCAGGTGATAGTGATACTGCTGGTCCAGGGAATGCCTAGTCTCGATTACACTGAGGGTTCCTTCTAGTTGTTATTCTATAATTATTCTGCAGTTTAAGGGCTCTAAAATCTTTAAAAACAACAAAACCCCTCCCAAAATAAGGGGCGGGGGAAGAATACTACTTATTTGTTTTATAATAGAGAAAGTAGAGCTGACATGAGGAAAATGGGTAAGACAGTAAGTCAGAACTATTCTAAATATCAAGTTGCAAAGTTCTCTTAGGGTGCAGCTGAAATCTCAGCTAAAAAGTAACAGTGATCAATGAGGGTACCCTCCTAGTTTCTAAATTACAGAAAATCACAGTAAAACCATGTCCCAAATAACCACCACAGATCAATTTATTAAAGGGCTATTTCCAACAACCCTAATTAAATGATTTTTGCCTAGGTCTGCCTCTATGGCAGAAACTCCAGTAATGTTCCCAATCATAATTCTGACAATATGTGGGACTGTTTACTAAGTCAAATTTAACAACTGGACTAGTGAGTAATAACAGCATGGTGATCTTTCCAGATACACCTGGCAATGACACCAAAACATCACCATTCTTTCCTGAAAACAGATCAGGGGCTTACAAGGCCGTATCACCCTGCCTTCTCATCTTATCCCACACTGCAGAGGTTGTCCATGAAACTCCCAGGGGAAGGGACTAAACACTTGCTGAATGGAAAGAATAGCCCACTTTGGGTATGTCAGTCTAGGTCTCACAGCAAGGCATGAGGCGGTCATTGCCACGGTTATCATGGAGCTTCTAGAGCAGTAGCTATTAGCCAGAGCTACAGATTGGAATTTTCTGTGAAGCCTCATAAATGTCTGGACCTCTACCTGGAGACTCCAATTTAGAACCCTTGGGGTGGCTCCTCTCCCTCAAGATCCTTGGCTATTCTAATGTATACTACTAGCTGAAAGCAGTGATGTAGAAAACTGTCCATTAAGATTTTCTGTGATAGATAACTGTGAAATACTTGACATGGGTAGTATGACCAAGGAACTGAATTTTTAATTTTATTTACTTTTTATTAAAATCAAATAACCACATGTGGCTAGTGGTTATCATAGTGGGCTGCACAGTTATAGAGCAATGTTCATAAATCATTCTTACCTCTCCCTTCTAAACAATAGCTTGAACGTCTTACCTACCACATCCTGCACAGTACAGCAGAGAAAGAGCAAAGGGCATAGTAAATCCATAGACTTGGGTTCAAATCTAACTCTATCACTGTCTGACCTTAAATGCATCAGTTCTTCATCTAAAATACACTTAACACTCTACACAGTGCCTGGTATTTAGATGCTCAATAAATAGTAGTTATCAATAAACAGTGCTTCTGCCTGGTTCAAAAACACTCCAGGGTGCTCCAACCATACACATTTTTCAGCCTCATGCCAAGTTTCCCTGTACACAGTGCAAGCCCAATTCTATGCAGTGGCACATGACCCTGCCCCCCTGTCCACAATGGCTTCTAACAGAAACGAACCCTCAACAGGCAGTCACTTCTTACTTCTTTAGCATTCTCTCTGTTCTCTCACATTTCTACAGGTAAATTCAGTTGTATTATAAATTCAGTCCAAATCACAAGGTTTGGTTGCATCTCTAAAGACTAAGTTTTGATATGCCAGAGACAGGGGTTGAAAAGTGCCCCCATAACCTCCAAAGATCCAAGTGCAGAGCTACAGCTCAGTAAGTTCAATACGCCAAGTTGCCCTAGTGCAAGAAATAGGTAAGGTATACAACAAGGAGAAAGCCCAAATCAAACTAGCCACAGGGCCAGGGACACACCCTAAACCCTAAATCAGGTTATGTGGATTGAAAAATATGGACTGACTTGGAAAAAAAAAAAAGGGAAGGTAGAACACACAGCCAAGAGACAACAAGCGCACTCGAATCTTACATGCCTTTATACCAGAGAGCTCTCCTAGTTGCACAGGCATCCCCAAACACAGGGCTTAAAACCAAAGGCTAAAGGGAAGTTACCTTTTCTGTTCTCACATTAGGGGCCCGCACTCCTAGTGGAAGACAGCTACTAACATGGGGGGTAGTTAATGAAGGGTACAAGAATCCTTCCATCAACTTTAGGAAATCTTTACACAAGTCAAAGAAATTATTCTAAAAATAAAAATACTCCCTTTCCTGTTCATCAGATTTCTGACCCCCCTCCCTATATCAAAGGGTATAATCAACAGAACACGCAGTTTACCAAACTAAAATACAGTCAGTTCAAACAATCATATTACTCTGGTCTCACATCAAAGTTAAACATCGTGTATCAGTAGGGATGAGATGGGCAAGGACCTAAAAATTACACTTCTGGCGTTTAAAACTATCGCGAAAGATTTGTGATTGGCAGTTACAGCTGAAATAGCATCTTCCAATCCTCATAACAGAAAAGGGGCCTTAAATTCTTCACTAATCAGTTTTATTGAAAAGTAACAACTTCAAACCAGAAAAATCCCTACTACATGCAAGAGGGAAAAAGCAGAATCAGCAGGCTGCAGGCACCAAGAAAGAGGGAGGGACACACCAAGCCCTGGCTGCAGAGAGCCAGAGATTCCACTCTGGGAAAGACGAAGAGGAAATCCTTTCAATGGGAAACCACAGGAGTAGATTACTGTGATTACACTTCAAAAGCAAAGACTCTGCCATAGACACATAATTGAGAGGAAAATGCTGCCCCTTGATCAGGGAAGTCAGGCACCCCGCTATATACTCTCCTACATTCATAAAAAATAAAAATAAAAAAGGGGAGAAAAGCCCCCCATCTCCATCCTCCACTTATCTCCTAGATCACTAGCCCTGTTACAAACTGCCTGCCAAATGAAATGCATCAAAAGATGCAGTTTAGGGGCATCAAAGGCAGTGATGCTTAGCAGGCTGGTCCTCTGAATACACTGACAACACTCAAGCAGGCTAACTACCTGCATGGCGTGTTCCCCTGCTCCAAGGAAATGGAATTACACACCCCTGCAGGCCAGTGGGTTAATGGAATCCCTTACAACTTCTTATTGCACCAAGGAAAGCTATAATGACCCTCAGGGGGCTGCTGAAATAGAACATGTTGGTCTTCAAACCCCACAACTTCTGACCATGACTGACTGAGAGCAAGAGAAAAGGGGACCAAGGATCCAAACCTGCAAGCAGAAAAGTACCACTGATGAAAATGCCCCACACTAAGTGTCTGTGGAATCAGGAAAGAGTAACTTAATTTTGTTGAAATAAAAGATCAACCGAGAAAAGCTCCAAGCTTCTCTCCCAATCCAAAGATACAGAAGGAAGTGACCAGGCAGCAACCCCAAAGAGACAGATTTGGTACTCAAGGTTTGGCAAGAACACGAATACAGAAGGATGGGCTGACGCTGCTGAAAAGGTCTTCATCAGAAAGCAGAAGTCTCGACTCCCACTTGTTCTGTCACCCTAAACACCGACTAGTTGAAGCCAATACAAACCTAGAGCCATAACCTCAAATTTGGGACATTTAAATATTATTTCTTACTCCTTGTGCTTTCAATTTATTCCTGGCCAGATCTGTTGTATGACTTTTAATAATAACAATAAAAAAAAAGCATCCCTGGCTCTTTAACCGAAAGAACCCCCTAATTGATTCCCACAGTAATTAACCTGCATTTTACCTCAGAGAGCGGTAGTTAAGGAAGTCGGCACTGCTATTTATAACTCATCTCAAATTGAGGGCAGACTGCCTAAAATCTAACACATCCCAGCTGTACTCCTGTTTGAACTGGGGCCAAGGGAATTTTTTAAAGCAATCTTGGCACCGAATGAATGACACCAACAGTATGAGAGCTCGAGCGGTTGTGTTGTGGTGACGTAGCACTGGAGGTGGAATGGGAGGGGGCCAGTGTACTGTGATCCCTCTCGTGCACGCCTGCTGCTTGCTGAGTCCCAGTACAGTAAGCTGGGAACCGCCCACTGAGAGCCAAACACAGGAAAAGGCTTTTCCTGTGGAACGCCTTGAAGTGAGAAACACATGGCTAATCTGCATAAACGCGAAGCCACACCGCCCCTGCCAGGAAGGTTAGTGCTCGTAATCTCTGGCCATGAAGCTGGCTGCCTGGGAGGACTTGGACTGGCGCCTGATAACCCAGAAAGAGCCGAGAGAACAGATGGGTAAGGACCCCGCAGAAAACAGTCCCAGGTCACGTGACTCGCCACATGGCCCCGCCAGCACAAACTATTGTCTGGCTGTGGAGCTCCCATACAAAGGCACCCAGCCTCAGCTTCCTGTGATTACAGGGACAGCAGGCAGCTGTTGATTCAGTTCCCGTGTGGGACCCTCCCCTGTTGAGGAGCATTCCAGGCAGAGACAAATACGAAAGTTAAGGCCTCTCCCAACCAATGCATTTTCAGCTTCCTGAAAGCTCCACGTGGCTCTACTCAGCAGTCAGGATGGCCAGAGTTTAATTCCATAAAAAGAACTACCCTCTGCACCCTGGTACACAAACTGATCAGCATAAAGCATTCTCACTGTACCGCCTTTCCCAGCCAGGTATTAGATATCCAGGTATCTGTATCTGACAGCCCCTCATCCTGTCTTTCCTTGATCCTCCACTACTTTATGGCTTTGAAGATTGGCCAACAATCCACACCCCAACTGAGGAGAAAATGCCCAGAAACTTGTTTAGTTCCATTCCCATACCCTGCCTCTTAAGGGGACTCCCTTCGTTTTGTTTTAACAGACATGTTTTCCTACAGTTTATGCAACCTAGGACAATAAGAGATTCCCAACTGTGCCAGCCTTGCCAGAGACATCATTAAAGATTTCCTGAAGCTAAATTGATAACAGGAAAATAAAATCTCTCATCAGCTCTACCAACACCTGACCCAGGAAATTAAATCCATTTCCACCTATGATTTTTACCACTAATAAGCTAAAAATCACACCCTTGTTTTCTACTTCACAAGACTGAAAACAATTCTCTCATTCCAGTTCTAAACTGGTCATCTGCCTTTGATGAGAAACCACCACCAATTATTAATAGTTTGGAACTCACACACTAAAAGATTGGGTTTTTAAAAAATTCTCTCAAAAGTGTCCAAGTTGAGTAAGAATTCAAAATCCAAGATGAACAAAAAGTTCTATCTACGCCCATCTTGTTTACAGAAACCAGAAGGGGCTGCAAGCAGACACCATCAGATTTGGATCCTTCCCATCCACATTCGTCTCTAAAATGACACAGGATAAGACAAGGGGCTTGGTTTGCTCCCTAGCTCAGAGATGTTCAAGTCACTGCGCCATCATCCTTCCAGATCAGAGAAAACTCACGAAGGGTAGGAAAAGGAGAGCAAAGGATAGTGTCATTCAATCATCTAGTAAAACTCACAGATGAGAGCCAACTGTAATAACCACCTCACAGCTGTCCACCCAGAAGAGGCATGCCCGAAAAACCACAACCAGGTGGCTGGTGTTTTTTTAATTTTTCCTTTGCTTCCAGAAAGAGCCCTTAACTAAAGCAGCTAGAGAAACAAACTAATGAAGTTCCCAACAAACGGTAAAGTCCTTCTCAATCGGAGCATTTTTACCAGCCACCTTTCCCAGAGAAAATGCTCTTCCTGAAATGATTAAGATCACTTTTGTGGAAAACCAAACTTGGCTAACTGAATTCTCCCAATTTCCAACAAATTACAAAAACCTCAATTACAAAAACCAAGCAACTTGAGAAAGCATTCCTCTTTGCATAAAACCCAGGGTCATACTAATGACAGAAAGGCCCCAAGAAGACATTAAACAGGAACTGAAATGCCATTTGATAAAACTAAACATCCCCTTTTTACAGCCTTTTAAATCTTAAGAGTGAGTACCCCATGGCAAACTAGACTCAAAGAACCCCACTTCTCTGACCAGCTCCCCAGGGGAACAGGCAAGACAACCAGGTTGTACCTTAACCACCTCAGCTACACAAGAGAATCCTGCCCTCCAGATTCTGAATCAGCGGCTCTGGGCTGGGGCCAGGGATCTCCTCAGGAGATTCTCATATCCAGTCTGGAGCACTTGGGCTACAGGGCATCCCTCCAAAACTCCTCCCATCTCCAGTACTAAGTGACTCTAGAACACAAATGCACCTTCAGTTTCCTTAGCCAAACAATGGTGTGCAGAGGGCAGTGCCTGGGCAATAGAGAAAAAACAGATGTGCACTTCAGATGCCCAAATAAGCCAAACTCACATATTCTGACATGCAGTCTCAATTATTCACCTGAACACATATCACTGACATATAACATACATTATATGTTTAACTTGCTTACCATCTGAATACTATACTAGAATAAGCGCCACAAAAGTAAAAATTTGTATGTAAAGTAGGAAAGGAAAGGGAACTCTGGCAGAGAAAGTGAAATTCTAGAGGTCTTGCAATTCCCAACCTCGTTCAAGCTGAGAGGAAGTATTTGGGATCTACAAGGTCAGTTCTAGACAAGTGTCAAGTGCTGACTCTTAACAGGCCTTCAACGTCTCTGGCCCTGTTTCTGTATCAACAGAATACTGATAGTGCAGCACCCTCGAGTTTGAATTAAATGAGTTAATACACTCAATAAAAAACACTGTTCCCCCAAAAAGCTGGATATGTCCCAAAGTCAGAGCCTTTGTATTCACTATCCATCCACCTAGATTACACTCTTTCCAGATATTACTATAGCTCCGTCTATCACATCAAGTATCACTTCAATTTGGCCTTCCCTGATGAACCCATCTACTATTTCAATCCTGCTGACTTCTTACATCTACCTGATCCCTGGTGAACTCTTCCTGAGCATGTGCCACTAGCAAACTTACTTATCTCATGTAGTGTCTCTATCCTAGACTAGAATAAAAGCTCCAAGAGGTGACCATGTGTCTGTTTAACTGATTGCTGTATCCTCCAGCACCCAAATTATTAGCTACTGTCATCCTAAAATACTCAGAAACTAAGAACAGTTAAGATCTGGTTTCACAGAATCAAGACCAGAAACCCAAAGCAGTCAACTAGAGGTTAACAAAGAGTCAAATAAATTAAGGTTAAGCTTAAAAAACAGCTTTGAGCAAGTCACTTCATTCCCTGGCACTAAAACCATCTATAACAAATGGGAGTAAAGAAGTATCTAGCAAAGCTATGAGATAGTTCAAATGAGAAGTATACATAAATACATAAAGTACACACACAAGCGACATTACTCTCTCTCTCTCCCCTCCATAGGAGAAAAAGCAGAATGGGGTGGAAAACACAATTTAAAAATACCTACGTAAAAAACAACACACAAGTCAAACAGCAGAAGGACAGGTGACTCCAATTCACAAGCACCACCTACTTTCAGTCTGTTCTAACAAGGGTAGTTGTTCAGTAGTTACTTCCAAGAATTCTGGCAGAAGAGCCCAGTAGTTATCACAGAGGCAATACTAATCCAAAGTTTTTGGAAATAAATGTCTGAGAGTGCTTTTTGGTCTCTCAGGTACTTGGTGGTGTGGTGCTACTGGTGGTGTCTGTTACCTGGAGAGAAGATGTCAAGTGTCCTACAGTGCATCTCTTCACAAACAAAAGCTCTGCTGAGAAACAAAGCCATTACAAATCCAATCTCAGATGGAGAATTTCCTGTAACATCTGACCCTGGAGCCGTGCAGGAAAAGGGAATCAGAATTGACCAGAATTGACCAGTACCCATCCCAAGACCCCAACAATACAAAGTCACCCATTAGCCACGGTGATCATAAAAATTTCTATTAAATAGTTGGAAAATAATTTACCTAAGGTGATTCTTCTCTAATGCATTCATTACAATTGTAATTATACCGTTATTTATTATGTACATCTTTCCCCACTAGAAAGCACTCACGAAGACAGGAATTATACATCCTCTGTTCACAACATGTGCCTGATACCTTGTCAAAGCTCAAGCATTTGTTGCATCAACGTAAGCAACAAGCATATAAGTAGGTACTTACAGGCTTTTCAAAAGGTTTTGCCATACGACTTCTACAATGGCAAGTCTACAACTATTTTATGCTTTAGACAACACTACAACAACAGGACTAGGAAGTCAGTTAAGTGAACTTAAAAATTCTTATTCTGAAGTCTTGAAAAATGAAGAATCCTCTAGGACATCTTAATGGTATGCAAGGAACAGGTTATGCATACTAGTACATTCCCAGCCACTTAAAACTTAAAACAGGGTACAGACCCTGCTATTCACATGAGGTGTCAGGGGTTAACACCAGAAAAAGGAACTTCGTCCCACAAGCCATCCTTCAGTGCTTCTACTAGGGGAAGGGCTTTAGTGTGGATGGACCACAAGTCCAACCAAGTGGGTCAGTTCTGTAGACTTTTTCTATCCTGTTTGTCATTTGTCATTAAGTGATGTGGTACACTTACCGAAGACATGGAGAGACAGGGTCATGTAACCTTACAAACAGAGCTTCACCCAGGAGGGTTCATGCCAATTTTTCAATACTAAATTGCAACTAGTTCTGACCTAGTTTCCGAAATACTTCTCTCTTCTCTGTATTAAAATGTTCTGCAGACAACTGCTCAAACAGAAAAGGTAAAGGCAAACACTGCTCCTAGGCACAAACCTTTAAGGCTTCATTTGCTTTCTCTTTAAAATGTTCTGATTTTCCCCATTTTTAAAATTCTATCAATTAACTCTAATCTCAGGCTGGTCTTGCATGGGTTATATGAAAAGATGCCAAATTGTTCTCTCTCTCTCTCTCTTTTTTTTTTTAGTTTTTTTTAATATTTATTTTTATTTATTTATGCATACAAGAACTAGGGTGCAGGCCAGAGGTGTCGGTGGGGGGTGGTGAGAGGATTCACCAGACACAGAGTGGGGAGTAGAACAGGCAAATCTACCAAAATACACTGCTGAGGGGAGCAGCGGGCAAGACAGGAGAGGTCTGCTGCACCATGTGGGTTAGTTCACTGGCCAGGGATCGAACTCTGGTCTGGGATCGAACTCTCGTCTGGGATCAAACTCATGTTGCAATGGCTGCTGATAGCTTGATAGTGCTGAGACTTTAACCCTTGCGCCACCAAAGAGACCCAGATCCCAAATTTTTGTAAGTGAACAGTTCTATGCCCAACCAAAGTTTTTCCTTCTATCCTAAAGAAGGTATCTGGGACACAGCACCGAGCCTCTGGAACTTGATTTACATGCAGTCAAGAGTTTCCATCTGTCATCACGCTTCCACATCAATCCTATCAAGTCCATATTCTGGTAAAGATACTGAGAAGCACCATTAATGTCACTGTGTTTACTTCATTAATTCTTGCAACCGCCATGGACCACTTCCCAAAATACCAATATTTCCCTAGGTCTCCCATGTCCACTCTATAAAAGGCACAATTACATAAAGAGTGGCTCAGGGCATATTCAATCTTATTAAGATTATAGGTGCCGGCCTCCCTGGTGGTGCAGCAGTTAAGTGCTGCGCTGTGGAGCTGTCGGCAGTGGCGAGGTGAATTCAACACCTGGCGGGGAGATTCCCACATGGCGAGGCAGACCTCTCCTGCCTCGCCCGCTGCTTCCCTCAGCAGTGTATTTCAGTCAATCTGTCTGTTCTGCTCCCCACTCTGTCTTTGGTGAATCCTCTCACCCCCCACACCTCTGGCCTGTACCCCAGCTTGTATGCATAAATAAATCTTAAAAAAAAAATTATAGGTGCCTTTAAATCCTCAAGCTTTTTAAGGTCAGCAATTCCCTAGACAGAAAGTCAGAGTCCTATAAATTCTCCAGTTCTTTAAAAAACTCCGAGAGTACACTGGTACCAACCTCCTCTACACCACTGTCCACAGAAATGCATAGAGGCGTCATCGTTTATACCAGAAATATATGAAAACAGACCAAGGTTATTAGTAGTCTTTTCTGAAGTTTGTCTCTTCTGTTATCTCTGTCCAGTAGAATCAAACTGGAACGGATACTTGGCATGCTAAACTACGAAAAGCTAGTTAAAATGTATACCTCCTCCACTCCTTGCCCCAAGTCTGTTTTGGCTCATATACTCTTTTGAGATGTGTTATTCAAGGCACACAGAATTTCTCTTTAGTGAATGTGTCTGAGTGGGTGAACCCAGCTATCTCAATCTCATCTTATTTTAACCCAAAATACCATAATGAGACCATATATTGGTTACTTGAGCTTTCATGTAGGAATTTTAAATAAGCCAAGTCAAAGCTGCACTGGGAAAGCAGAAGATTCAATTACTAACTAGAAGGAAAACAAGACTGTTACAGAACTGTCCTGGGCCAAAAGAACACCCAAAACAGACTGAGGGACAGAATGGGGAGCTAAGAGTCTCTATACTGAAGGCAATAAATACAGTGGAAGGTGGAGATCGTTTAGGAAACTTCAGTCTACTAGTTGCTAGACCAAGGCACGCACGCCTGCCTAAGCGACCCAGGTCACCTCAACAGCGGTATAAGCAGAAACTAGGAATCTTGACTGAAGTGGTGATCTGAAAGTAGGGTAAAATTCATCTCCAATCCTTTTTCGTTTTTGGTGTTTTTTTTTGCAGTCCTCCCCTACACCCCCCCCCCCCAACCTTTTAAAGAAATTTACCAGCTCTGGTGTGGCAAAGTTACTGAGGTCTCTATGACACCAAAGAAGGGAATGAAAAGGAAAACGAGATGAAACGAAGCTACAGGGTGAAAGGATCGCGAAGTGGGCTGCGCACACACACACAGGGTAAGGCTCCCTGCTGGCGCGCCAGTCTGTGCAGACACCAGAGCACAGACTATCCCAAGCGGCCTCCTGGAAGCCTCCACCTCCGTGGCAGCCAGGTCACAGCGATCACAGCTTCATTTCTCAGGCCAGAGGGAGAGAGACCCGGCACTAGGTCTGTTGTTGTTTTCCGTATTGAAAGATACAGAAACCGCTTGGGTTTTCAGAAAGCCCAGGTGAACTAGAATTCAGGTTCTCTAATCGGTCTTTGCACTGTTCACGTGTTACAACTGGTTATTTCCGTTACTTCTATGTGAGCACAATCCTTATTCATTAAGTTCACACAAGCAGAGGACAGGTCTTGGCTCAAACATCCACTTGAGAGAAAGACTTCATCCACTTCTGGATGGGGCACCTTACCAGGAGCTGACTTAGAGGGCTTATTTGCCAGGATTTCACAACAAGGTACATAAGGAAATGAATTACAGCAAAATTCAAGCTGGCCATGGGGGAGAAGGGGTAGGAGGAAGGGAAGTCATTAAGGACAGCCTACGGGAGAGATGACCAGATCACCAAAGGTCCTGTTCTTCCACCAGCCAGCACAAGCAGAAGGGACAGCATGTTTGATTAATGCTCTAACGCTGACTCTGACAGCATTGTCAAGAACTACTTTCTTACAGAGTTTACTCAACTGGTCATACTTGAAGACCAACATAGGTCACCAACCTAAATTGATCTTTTCCATGTCATCAGCCAGGACCACAGACTCAGACTACCCCGAGGCTGTCTCACAAAACAGGCAAGAGAAAGAGAATCAGGAAGCAGGGAGCCCCGAGTCCTATAGATAAAGAGACATGTTGTGTCACTGAGGTTTATCATTACTGCATAGGTGCTTCACCGCCAAAGTTTCTTCCCTCCAAGCTCCAAGAACTTACAACCTTTTCTCCATTCAATAATACATTATGGGGAGGGTAGATAAATCTGAGACATTAGCTAATGGTATTATCTGGATAGACTCTGCAGCCCAGTTGAGCATCGATGCTTCAATCTAGTGGTTCTCAGACTTGAGCATGTATCACAATGGCCAGAGTTCTGGATTCATCAGGTCTGGCTGAGTGTTTGCTTTTCTAAACACAGCACAGGCAATGTGGATACTGGTGGACAGGGATGACACCGAGCAACCACCGCACTAACACAATTCTCAACCTAGAACAGGTGCTTAATAAAGTTTTTTTCCCCAGCATTAATAATTCAAATGTAGTTAAGAACTATGTGGTAGTCTGTAACTCAGTGAAGTAGTTAAAGAACACTGGTCTTTACTCAATTCTATTCCCTCTCGAGCAGGAACTTCTACCAACAAAGAGTCATTAGAATGTCATCTGCTAAATAGTACTTTCACATACCTTATTCAATAATAGCACCTGCAGGTAGATATTTTTCTTCATTATACAATTGTGGATAGAGGTTCAGAGATGGTAAGCGACTTGCTCACATTCACACAGCCTTGGTTTTAGAGCTGAATCTACTATGAAACTTTGTGTACCCTACTTAACCTTGTGCGTTCACTTCCCCCAAGTGGAAAATTAAGACAATAATCTCTGCCCCTCCAGTTAGTGCTCCAAGTTTGCAAATATTCTCAATGCAAATTACTCTCACTTAGATCAAAGTAAAGGTCTCTGTGAATCCTGCTCCTACCCCCACTTTTATCTTTTTTTTTATAATACTTTTGTCTTAATCTTTTTTTTTTTTTTTACATACAAGCTGGGGTACAGGCCAGAGGCGTGGGGCGGCGAGAGGGTTCACCAGAGACAGAGTAGGGAGCAGAACAGGCAGATCAGAAGTACACTGCTGAGGGGAGCAGCGGGCGAGACAGGAGAGGTCTGCCCCACCATGTGGGATTCTCCCCGGCCGGCGTCGAACTCGCATGACAGCTCCACAGCGCAGCGCTTAACCGCTGCGCCACCAGGGAGGCCCTACCCTCACTTTTAAAAGCCCTCCCAAAGAATAAGGGACCTGTGAACCAAATGTTGCCAATTCTCACCATGGGGTTCACATGGCCATTCACCAGAAACCTAAATAGAATCCTATGAAAGTTATGGACAGGACAGAAATCTAAGCATAACATCAAAGTGGCACTAAAGGCTTTTCAGTCTTTCACACCACTTAAGAGTTCTGGGCCATTGCAAAAATAATGTCCCGACAGGCCTTGAATTATTTATTTTAGAGAAACAAATTTAGTATGTTATAATATTATAGCTGTGAAAAATCAGGCAAGCCTTGATCAAATCAGAACTCTACCTTTTACTGGCTTTCTGCCTTAGGGCAAATTTCTCATTCTTACTCTATGTCCCCTTCTGTACACTAGGAGGAGAAAGAGTAGAACCCACCTCTCACAGTTCTTAAGATCAAATGAGAAAAATTCATGGGAAGGTCCAAGCACAGTGCTTGGCACATAATACATGCGCAAATGCATGTTAGTCATCAATATTCACCCAGCGTGCCATCATCTAAATATTAAGATCTCAGTAAGGTTCTTGGCCTATCCCTGTTCCAGGACAAAGCTGTGGATAAACTGTCCAAATCCTTTACAATATAATTCTGTGGTACCTCAAATTCCTAAACAGGCAAAAAATTAGAAGTCTGGAGATAAAAAGCTGGTGACCCAGCTTTTGAATCATTAAGAGTTTCATACTCCGAAATTAATGTGGAGCCAACCCATGAACTCCACACCACCTTAAGACCAGAACAGAACATTCTCCAAAGAGCAAGAGGTAAAAGCCATCTGTATCTGCCAGAGCAGACACACTCACAAATAAGCAACTAATTGCCAGCATTTGTGCTCAGGTGGCTTGTTCTCTTAAGGACAACATAAAGTAGTAATAAAGTCTAAAGAGAGAGGGCAATCTCTGGGTGAGGAGAGTCCAAAGACATTATCCTATACCATGTGGCTGAGTTCACACCCTTGCTAAAGTCAAAGTACACCCTACACAAGTCAGGTTGAGAGTAAACAGCCGGATCCAGATGCACCCGTGCCCAGCAAACAAGTTGTGACCTCAAGAAAAACAAGAGGCAAAATTAAAACACCAAATACACAGAAAACGGGTATTTAAGTAACTGATATCACACCAACCCTAAACGCCCCTGCTGTCATGCTGGTGCTCGATTTGAGGGGGGAGTTCCTTGTAACAGAGCTGTCTATAAACAAGCAAGTTAACAAGTTTAAGAGGAAAAAGCACACAAAAATCTTGGCTGCTGGTGATGAGCCACAGAAAATCATGAATGTGCCAGTGCCAAGGGAGAAGTCTAATACCTAACATTGCAGTCTTGGGAAACCAGAAGCATCGAGGCCATAAGGAAGCCCAAATGCAAAAGAGAAAGAAAGAAAAAAAAAAGCGCATGGCACATTTCCTCTTCACACGGGTGACAATTCAAGCAGCACTCTGGGCCTGCAGAGCACACAGCCCTGGTGCCTAAAGCCCCTTAGCATTTCATATCCACATTAACTTCCTGGAGGGCGACAGAAAAATCTGTCCTGGATTACTGGGTGATTTCTAATATGTACCATAACCAACACTAAATCAACAATTTAGGGATCAAATTTCCTACTATGCAGCATGTTGGAATGCATTTTTGGCATTAGACCTCTTCCCATAGCAGTCCACCCTTGGAAAATGCAGAACCCAACCTGTGCCCAGACCATCTTTTCATATGCACAAGTGACTAACAAAAACAAATAAAAGTTCATTCAGATGTCCCTACATATTCAATAAAAACTCATTCCATCCACTTAAACAGGGGGAGGAGCAACTTCAGGACAAATACTCTAAGTGGTTAAGTCAACATTCACCAAAATTTGGATCCCTCTAAAACAGGGTTCTGACTGAGGAGTTCATCTCAAATTCCTGCTGTCCAAGACAGATGAGCCATTGTGCCCACTTCCAAGTACTGAAAACTCGCTTTTGCACAATGCCAGGATAGCAAGGCAAAAGAAGTCAGAACATTTATTCCTAAATCGAAATCCCTACTCAAGTCTCTACACTTCTACACTGGAGCAGGGTAAGCCATCCTTATTCCAGGTGGAAGCAATGTAGCAGTTTGGCACTGGCCACTCCAAGCATCTTCCACTGTTAAGCATCCACTTACAGGCCTTGAAAAGTGCCAGAAAACTCTGTAGTAGTCTAATCACACATGGCCTGGCAGCTAAGAGAAACCAAAATCGGTATATTTCAGAGGCTCCCATAAGAAACAAGCAACTGTGTACAGCATTTACGAACTTCTTAGCAACAGTAAACATACTGAACAACATTAAAGGCCATTTCTGTGAACAGATGGGCGAAACGCACATGTGCAGACTTATCTACCCATCAACCCTCACTGCAAGGCCTGACCCAAGCAACTCAGCTCAAGCACAGCTAACAAATCTTCAGACACAGCAGCAGCCTGAGAGTTCCAACAGATACTTCATGGTTCTTGTTTTATTTAAGAAAGGTCAATTAACTTTGCCAAGAAAGAAAACACTCAGGCTCCAACCAAAGTTGAACCGCCATCAATGCAGCATGGTTCAGGGTACACAACTCTGATGGTGACATGACCTTCCAAACCCAAAATTACTACAAGAGCCCCCAAACTGGCCAAGAACCTGGCAGGTTGTCGTAACCCCCCGCACAACCATAGGAACCACTAAGACCCTGGAACAATTCTCTTTCACGTTATTTTATGGATAGGGTCTAAAGTTTCAAAGTCACTGGAATGAGACAACTAGAGCTGGGGACAGATGTATAACTAGATTCTAGAAAGTCTCTGGGAGTCTGAAAAAGCAAATTAATATCGTGCCTTTCCCTTTCCTGAACGTTTAGCTTCATAAATCATTGCCTCTGAAAAGTTGTCCCAGGTTAGCCCTGCCCAACTCTGATTGTTACTTATTTCTGAATTCCTTCAGCCCGTGTACTTAGTTGATCTATCGACACTTAAAAAAACTTGCAAAGCAAGTTTTCCAGATGTGTACATATAAGCATGCTTCTCCAAGAAAACAAAATTCCTCTGAGGCAATACTGTTCTATCTTTTGAGTCCCTTCCTATCACCTAGTCTGCAGGTTCACACTGTGCTACTTCCCACAACCATTTGGATCTCCAGATCTCCCTGAGCTAGAAGTACCGCTCTCAGCAACAAGTCTAAGCCCTCACCACCACTGGGGAATACTGGAAAACCAATGTCCCAAGCTTTCTGTTATTTCATTTTAAAGCATGCTGATAGCCTTTGGGAAGTTAGCTGAACCAAATATGAATTACATTCATATTTCCTATTATTATGCGTAATCAAAGTCCCTTGTACAACTCTGGTCTAAAATGTTTTGTGAGGAAAACTGGCATCAGTGTCAGACCTTGAGAAGGTAAATCCTGTCATCTCACAAGGCTACCAAGGCAGAGCGCCACAGGTAGACAACCACATTTCCAAAATACTTCTTCCTCCAAAAAAATTATTTTTTCACCAATGAAAACCAGTAATGATTATAACTCTAAAACAGCAATTTCAAAAAACAAAGCTTAAATCTACCCACACAGTCCTTCAGGCAGGATTTACCGAGTCCCCAAACATTTGGACCTTGTTCCCCTCCAGGAACACATATACACATACACACGCACACAAAATAATGCGGAAGTCCACTAAAAGCTCCTCAAATCAATCTCACTCTTGGAGTAGGCTTAAAATCCTGAGAGCCACAGAACAGAGGCGAGGGATGTCCGTGGGGTTGCAGTATCTTTTCTTCTTTCTGGTATTCCAAAAATGCAAACCCAGCCCAAAAATCATCTTACCAAATTACAAAACCTTTCTGCAAGAACAAGACTTGAAAACGCCAAGATTCATAAACCAAGCTTTTGGAGCACACCTACCTCACCACTGACATTAAGGACCTTCTTTCCAAACTTCTGTTTGTTTTCCCTCTGAAAAGACAATCGATTCTGAGCAGGGCTCCAAGCACCCTGGACTCAGCGCAGAGCCAGTACCACAGGTTCTCTTCCAGGGCAACATCCTTCCATTTCAAATCTCTTCTAGATCATCTCTGTGCGCGCCACCCACAGCACTACCTTTTCCCTAAGCCCAAGTCTTTTTCTCCAATGTTATTTTATTCCACCACTTGAGAAGAGACTAGCATTATCTTTGCTTGAAAACTGTTTATTAATTTGCCTGTCAAACATTCTATAGAGCCGTTTACATCTTACTACAGAAACCTCCTGGGTACATATTGACAGCTCAGCAAGTATTTACACAAAGCTCTGAAACATTTGGTTCCTTCAGAGAGGAAAAGCTGCTGTGTCAAGCAGAGAATTATCAAACACCTTTCCCTCTACCTTTTCCCCTCTCTTAAAAAGGGAAGCTTCCTTCCAGCACACCTCTAATATGCCTAAATTACACTTTTAAACAACTAAGCCAGGAGAAGAAGGGCAATTCAGGTGTGTTGGAGAAAGCAGCATTTCCCGTACCATGAGTAAACCACACAAAACAGTTTCAAAAGACAAGGGCATAAGAAAGGCAAATACATCTATGAAACAGACCCAGAGACATACAGCTTGCCCTATTCCAGTCTCAGAAACTTTTGCTCCTCTCTCAGGAAAATTTACAGGGCAAGTTCAGGCACTCGGATTATAACCAACTGCCCAAACCAGACCTAAACCAGCACAAACACCAGAAGTGTCTGGAGAGCTTAATGCTATCTTCTCCCCACCTTCCTATTCCCCCCCAAAATAGGGAATGTTAATGCTGGCTTTATGAATACCCATTCCCCATCCCCAATTTATCCACTAAATTCCTTCTTGAAGATTTTGAAATAATTATTCTCAAGTCTTGCTTTAATGAAGTCTGCCTAATTTTTCAATTATTATTTAGTGTTTTAAAACCACTAGTCAGGTGGAATGACTTAATGGCAAACAGATTAACAGTTTCAAGGCAAATAAATCTGGTAGGCTTTTTCCTATAAAGGGGCTACAGACCACCGTGGCATCCAACTGTCCAGAACTTGTGCCTGTAAATCCTCAGAAGAAAACAATTTTGAGTTCCCTGTGCCCAAGGAAGAAAGATGGCCTCAAGCCCCCTACTGAAAAATACAGGAAGAAGTTGTCTTTGTAACAAACCAGGTGTGGAAGCACAGATGTGTAGCACTGAACCGAAGGTCATGCAATCCGTCGACTTCATTTTACTGATGAAAAGAATATGAAAAACAGAGAAGGCAAATGAACTGCCCGAAGTCACAGTTTAATCCAGAACTGTGCGTAGAATCAAAGCCTCCTGAGTCCTGTGCTCTTTACCCTTCACCACATACAACTTTGCTACCAACAACTCGACGTGCATCAGTAATAATGACCAGTCAAAACAAGGAAAAATCCAGAAATGAAAGTTTTGGGAATCAAGACTCCATTTCAGAGCCCAAGGTAGCATGGCTCACTGACAAGAATGCCAACTTATTTTTGAGTACCATATTTCAGTTCTATTTCCACTCTTCAATTGCATCTAGAATTTCAGGATTTGATGCCAATCATTAACAACCTTTTCCAGGGCAGGAACAGGAAAGCACCCCCACCATTATTTTGTGAGCTTATTTTTATTTTTTAAAAAAGCTCGCTAACATCTTTGCAAAAAGGCCTATGATAGATATCACACCCCACAGGAGTCAATCTAACATATGAATGTTTAATGTAACCCAAGACATCTTGTTACAGCAGGTGCCACTCTTATGGTTACTCTGTGTCACACACAAAGAACCTAAAAAAGTCCTCACAAGGCCCAATACAAAGAAGCCAACCTTGGTTCTGGCTGTTTTCTCTGTTCTTGCCACCATTCCAACCCCTGTGAGACCACCCCCCCCCCCCTCCTTTCACAGACAGTAGAGAAACATGAGGCCACCACAACTAAGTGCCTCGCACCATGTGGTTTTCCTGATCCCTCCTACTTGAGGGAATTCCAAGAGTCCTGTGTTTCAGCCAGCCCAGAATTTCTGCCAGTAGGCATTCCCATAATAAAACTAGGATTCCTTTATTTGTTTCCCAGGAGTCAGAAATACAGTTTGATATTTCCATAGCAGGAACTAATTGGCTAAACTTCCACAATCAAGTCCATCTTGATTCTGGACTACCTATTTTATTTCATTTTCCACTCACATGAACTGAGAGAAGTGGTCCCCCACCACTTCTGCCATATTTTATTGTCAAAGCAAGTAGAGAGACCAGCCCAGACTCTGCAGTTGCAAAGGGATGCATAGAGAGAGAGGGGAAGACAACTGTGAGCTCAGCAGCAGGGAAACAGGAATCTTTAGAGCGGGCTATAGCGAGTAGAAAGCTTCACCATCAAGTTCAAGCACATCTGGACAAGCACACATCAGGGCCAAGACTTAATTCCATTAGTAGTAGTAGGGTTCAACACCTTGAGATGCACTATTACTTACTAAAAAGAATAAGGGAAAAGTTTGCTGGGATTTTCCCAACTCCTGTGAGAAAGTCATAGTTGCAATAGACGCACTAACCTAATCTTGATTTCAAAAAGGCAAGAGTCAAAAGAGGGCAGTACCACCTTAGCTGTGTCAACCTAGCCTCTGTAAAATACTCTTAATCCAAGACTGAGTTAAGAGAAGAAGGGAACAGAGCAAGACCCTAATATTCAAGAATGCTTAAGAATAGGGAGGGTATTGTTGTCTGCCAAGAGTTTCATTAAGTAGCAATTCAGAACAAACTATCCATCTACAACCCTCATCTAGACTACATACTTCAAACAGCCCAACAAAACTGAAGTTGCAGTGTCTCTTCCACAGTGAATGGAGATGCTCTGGGTGACAACCCATTCTCTGGGTTTCAGGAGAGTGGGTACCTGAACTGAAATGGGACTGGAACCTTACGTTGTATAGTGCCAGCCTGGGTGATATTTGAAAGCAATCAGAAATTCATCCAGGGGCAGCACAGACAAACCAGGACTCTCTCTCCCGACCATTTATTTAGGACAAAAACACAGTATCTAACACACAGAGTGCTCAAATATGTGTTTAAAGACTAAAAAACAGAAATTACTATTTAGCAAAGATGGTTATACTCCCCCCAAGTGCCTGAACATCCTTAAACCAGAATTTAAATTTACTTTTAAAAGAGCCTTGACTTACCCCCAAATTACTGCTCCAATAGTTTTTAAGAGAGGTAAATTTCTCAGTCCCTCCCCCTAAAAAGAGAGGAAATAAGGGGAAAGAGGTATAGACTATAGAATGGATGTTATCCTCCATACACTCGAAATCCAATTTAAAATTCCTCCTTTTCTTGCCCAGATAGAAAACAAACATCACAGGAGATGTGGAATGTAGGTACAGAACTTCAAACCTATCATCTAGCAATAATTTTCAAAATTCCCAGCTGAATGGAAGAGTAGGAACACAGTTCTAGGATGGAGAGGCAATACAGCTAATGAGGTAACCCAAGCCAACAAATCTAGTAGCACAAAGGTACAATCAGTACTGCTGGGAAGGGGGACATAAAAGGAGATTCCCCACCCTCTCCCAAAAGATACATGATCCCACAGAACAGCCAATATTCCTGGATAGAAACACTGAAAACAGAATATGATGAAAAGAGCAAAATTAAAATAATGCATGAAAGTATCACAAAGTTGTAATTTTTAAGCAAATCTTAAGTATCATTGTGGAGCATACCTTTATTTTTCTAGGCTTGAAATTATTATCTTGAAAGAAAAGAAAAAAAAATCTCTTAAAATGCAAAGAAAAAAAATTGGCCTATTCAAATGTCTATCTCAAAGTTTTAAAGTAATTAATGACAAAACAGAAAGCCTGCTTTTTGGATATTCCAGAAACAAATGGATAAATTTCATCAAATCAAGCCTTCAGGAGAAAAAGTCCCTCTCAACCAAGATCATGAAAGATGTCAGCTTCCCTTTAAATTGAGCTGGTCTCCCAAAGTTCAATTAACAAAAGAAAAAGTGTTAACAAGATTCAACATGTAAACAAAGAATGAGGCCAGTCTTCCTTAAAACAGAACACTTGAACCTAATATGAAATTCTCTCAGAAAGCTTCCAGTTCTCAAAGGAAAAAAAAAGTTTTCTCCCACCCCCTCCCATAAAGAGCCCGCATTTGCCACTCAATAAAAGGTCCAGTAAAATAATTTCAATTCTGCAACGCCAACAGGGTCAAAATTGCTCAAGACAAATGCATCTTCAGAGCCATCAAAGAAGTCATTTATACCATCAGGAAAGTCACAAAACCAAAACAAACAGCAAACCCATTGTAGAGAAAAACTCAGCTACTGTTCTGACAACACAGAATCTATTTCAGGCTGCATAAAACATAACAAGCAAAATAAATCCAAGGTACAAGCAAAACGCCACTGCCTCCTCTTTTGTTTCGGGCACAATGTAACAAGGGCAGCCTGTCTGAGGCTCTGCTCCTGCTGATACAGTATTGCTGCTTAAACCTCCCTCCTCAAGGTCACAGCCAATTTCAGCTCTGGAATAAAAGGCAGATAGTGGCAGCAATGGTTTGGGTTATCACTGGCAGAAAAGCAGAGTGTAAAAGTTTATGAGCTCATCAGGATTGTTGTACCATTACATCAGAGGCAATTATAAATGGCCAAGAGCAGGAGATGGGGAGCCAATCAGATCACAGATAGGATGTCAACCTAAGACCAACTGTCTCCTGGCTTTGACAGAAGGATTTTACCTCCATAATTCAAATCCCAAACCAAAGCAATCTGCACTTACTACTCCAGTCACTCAGCTGTTTACCAGCACTTCCAGGGAGAAGCCCAGGCCACTGGGCCGACGGAGACTAAGACAGGAGAAGGCCAGGGTTGCCCTGGGTGAACCGCACCCGGCCTCGAGCTGCCCCCAAGTAGGCCCCAGCCCTCCCTTGAGGTCCCCCCGAGGCCGAGGGGCCCCTCCTAGAAAGTAAAGCCAGTGAAAAGCCTAGAGGAAGGCAGGGGGGGCAGAGAGAGGCGGCAGGTGAGCAAATAACTGTTCACTCAGCTCCCCAGCTCCTAGCATTGCCTACACCCCTAACTAGAGCCCCCAGCACCCCTCCACCCCAGGCCCGGCCCTTCCTCGCACCCTCTACCCCGCACCCCCTCAAAGACCCCCGGAGTTCGAAGGGACCAGGGGAGAGAGAGGGGGGCAGCAGACACCTCTGGGAAAGCCCCACACAAAGGCTGAAGGAGGGAAGGAGAGGAAGGCAGACAGGCAGCCATTTTAAGAGAGAAGAGCCAGACAATGGCAGCTCCCCAGCAGTGGGGGCCCCGGCCTGGGGGTAGCCCACGACCGTGGCCTGCTCCCCGCGGTCGCCACCCACTCCCAGGCCCCCGCTCGCCCCAGCCCCCTCCCCACTCAGCTGTGTACCTGCGGGGTCCGGGCGAGCGACTGCCCCCCGCCGCCGCTGCTCCCGGGGCTCATGGGCGCGTGGTGGCTCCTTTGTTGGGCCCCTCCCGAGGCGGCCGCCGCCGCCGCCGCCGCAGCCCCCCAGCACTGCGAGGCCATGTCCGCCGGGCCTTTGCCGGCGCCCCCGTCCTGGGGCCCGCCGCCGTAGTCGCCCCCGGGGTAGCCCTGGTAGCCCCGGGCGGAGCTGGGCGACGTGAGCAGTTGGTTGAGGGTGGGAGTGGCGGTGGGCTGGGGGGTTCCCCCGCCGGCTGCGGAGGGGCCGCCTCCCCCCATGGCCCCGAAGCGCTGCTGAGCGAAGGACGAAGACGACGAGGAGGCGGAGGCGCTGGAGGAGGGAGGCGGCTTGGAGCCGGCGGCCGCCGCCGCGCCGGAGCCCGGAGTGCCACCTCTCGGGGAGCTCAGCGCGTAGGCCTGGGGGGGCGGGGGGTAGGCGCTGCGGTTGGGGTAGTAGGAGTTGTACTGGTGGTTGGGGAAGCCGTGGTCGTGCGAGTTCTGCTGGGGCCCCGCGTAGGGCTCCAGGCCCCCGCCGCCGCCGCCGCTCTGCAGCGCTGCCAGGCCAGGGCTTTGTTGTCCGCCATGTTGTTGGTGGAAGACGGCGGCCGCGGCGGCGACGGCAGACGGGCTCCGGCCGTAGGGTTGCCCGAAGCCGTAGGCTGGGGGCGGCAAGGCGGCCGCGGCTGAGTGAGGAGGCGCCCCCACCCCGTCGCTGCTGCCGCCACCGCCGCCGCCGGGCGGCTCCGTGAGGTTATTGTTCAGGGCGGGCCTAGGGCCCGCGTTCCCGTTCGAGTTCTTCAGGTCCGGCTCCGCGCCCGGCCCGCCGCCGCCGCCGGCTCCGCCGCCACCCCCATTGCTCTCGGCCCCGTCCTGCAGCTCCTTTCCCAGCGGCGGCGGCGGCCCCACGGCGGGGCCCTCGCTTTCCTGCCCGGCGGCTGCCTTCATTTCCCCGCGCTCGGCCGCTGCCGCCGCCTCGCCCCCCGCCTCCTCCCGCTGCTGCTGCTCCGCTTTCTTCAGCTCCGAGGGCGGCGGCGGCGGGTTGCCCAGGCTGCTGGCGGCGGCGGGGGCGACCTGCGCGGCCATGATCCCCGCTGTCTCGTCCGCGGAGAGACCCGGCCCTGTCTTCGTCTTCTCCCCCCCTCCCACCCCGCCCCGGGGCCGAGTCCCCCGGGCTGCCCTCCCCACCCGCCCGGGCGGGCCTCGCGGGGCTCCGCTGCTGCGCTGCGCTCGCTCGCTCGCTCCTCTCCCCCCCGCCCCGCCGGCTCAGGCTCCGGGCTGGCGGCGGCGGAGGAGGAGGCGGCGGCGGCGGCCGAGGCGCTGGCGGCTCAGCTGCTCCCGGCTCTGTAGGCTCGGGACCCGGCTCTCCCGGCTCATTCCCCCCAAGCCCTTGCCTGGGAATGAGGGGGGCGGTGGAGGCTCCGCTCCCCAGGGCCTGGCCCCGCTGTGACTCTCCGCTTTCTGCTGCCGGAGAAAGGAGGAGGGAGGGAGGGAGGGAGGCGAGGGGGAGGGGGCGGGGAGGGAGGGAGCGGGGGGAGGGGGACCCGGGACGGGCGGGCTGGAGGGCGCGCGGCAGCAGCCCGGGCGCCGGGAGGCAGAGTCGGTGCGCGGGCCGGGCCGGGCGCCCTGCCTCCCCTCCCGGGCCGCGGCTCGGGCCGAGGCTGTTGCGCGGCAGCGGGCGAGCGGGCGGGCGGGCGGCCGGACTGAGCGGCGAGAGCGCCCCACTCTCCTCCGAGTCCCCCTCACTCCGACACGAGGCTCAGCACTGCCATTTTACCCAGCGCCGTCGCGGCCGCCTAGCAAACCCGGAACGGAGTGCGGAGCGGGCGCAGGCCGTGGAACGAACTCGCTCCCTTCCCCTCACAAAGGAGGAGGGGAGAGAACGAGCCGCGGCGGCGGCAGGCCCTCTGCCGCTTTCGCTCGGCAGCGCCGCCGCCGAAGGCTTCGGGGAAAACCCGGCCCGGAGCCCGCGCCTCTCCGGAGCCTTCGCCGCCTCCCTCCTGGCGTTCCTGTCCGGGTTGATCCCCTCCAGGCCGCACGCAGGGGAGCGGGCAGCGTGAACTTTACTCGCGGCTGCAAAATTGGCCGGAGCCCGAGACCGCGGCCGCCTCGGCCCAGGCCTGACCCCCCTGGCAGCGGGCCTGGTCTCTTGGCTGCTACTTAGCACCTCTACAGCACTTTTCTTCTTCAAAGCCTTTTACAAACCTGCTCTAAAGACCCAGCTGAGTGAGCTAGCGGGGGCAATACATTTTACCCCCTTTGCAAACCAAAAGGAATGACAGATCATTGTTCAAACTTTCCCACTCCCCTGCCCTCTTAAGCTGTCCTCAGGAGGCCCTGAGGGCATGAGGTTCGATTATCCCCATTTCACAGAATTGAAAGAAGGGAGGGGCACTGCCATCACTTAAAATCAGAGGGCAGACGAGGGTGGCTTTTAAAAGAACTTGAGTCCCCAAAGTTATCCCAGTCTACTGAGCTTTAAAAAAAGGGGGGCCATCAAGTTATGCTACTGTAGATAACAATGGGATCAGAATATCACAATGGCTTTGAAACCAAGCTGGTCATCTCACCACTGACTTAAAATGGTCCCTAAATCTATTTTGGGGTCGTATGACAACATTCTCGCAGGAGAACTCAAGCCCCATCTTTACCTTCTAAGAAAATTTGGCTCACAATGACCCCAATAGTTCCAGTCTCCAAAGACAGTACTTGTAAGATTGTAAACACAATCACAGCAGAGGCTCCTGCGGCTGGAAGAATCTGAGTGTCCGAAAGAACCACAGCAGAAGGATGGCAAAGGAAGGGAAACCATTTTCTCTTTAAACAGGTTGTTTAGAAAATAGATACAACCCAGATTTGTTTTCTATGCTCTAATGTAAAGATTTTTCAGAGTTTACCATCACCTTCCAAGAAACCCTCCTCCATTGATCTGGAGGCATACATAGAAAACACTAAGAACTACAGGCCCCAGCTCTTTCCTCCTCAGGCTGACTTGGAATGCTCTGAGGTGACAAGCGACAAAAGCCAGAGGGGATTCCACCTTACCAGACCTGAGGCTGCCTTGGGCGAGGCCCAGGCCTGCCTGGTCACTGAACACCAGGGCTTCATCTCCCCTCAGATCTTATAAGCAGAGACTTGATGACCACAGAACCATCATCTTAGAACTTTGAGGTTCTGCAGGTCGCTGGAGTTCTGGTCATGCCACTGGCCATGGCAAATGATTTCAAACACCTGAACTTTCGTTCCTACTGTTAGGGGGTCATGGGGTTGCGTTGTAACACTATCACCATGAAACTTCAATGTGTCTTACACACAAATAAGGCAATACCTTCTTGACAGTCTAAGAGTGATGTGTGCTTTTTCCCTCAAGCCAAGAACCAAACAGGCCTACCAAGATCTGACTGACTGGAATGGGCTAGTGCCCTGGTTTCACTCAGTCCTCAGGGGCAACAACTCTCCGCGTGCATTAGGTCCTAGAAACCAAATTATAGGCTGCCTCATAAATGGAGCTTGGCTATTAAATCAACTGCCTCTGAGCTGGCAAACAGTCCTGAGTCCTGCACACAAATGAGGAATTTTTTACATGCAATTACCCTGCAGTTTTCTCCAGAGCTGGAGTGTAATGGGAAACCTGGAGCCCAGTGAAAATCTGGGAGCCAGAATGGATGTCTCCAATGGAAGCCCTTATCCCCTTTCTTCATGGTTGTGAAATTTGGAAAGCGCCGGATTTCCTTTCCTACACGTGGGCACGCTGTTTTGAAAACAGCCACCATTTTTATCTAGCAATAAGCTAAAGTGCACAAAAATCTATCCATCTAGGTTGTCGGATGTAATGTGGAATTTCCCCTTTTTCACTTTTTTAAAACAGCCAATCTTTTAGTGCTCTTTTCTACTTCTACCTTAGAGCCCCACACCAACATCCCAGGGACCGCCAGATTGAAGGGAACTTTCTTAGAAACTAGCCCATCAGCTTTCCCCAGGGGCAATGGCAGCGGGGAAGGGGGAGGGGAGGAGCTGGGCACGTGGCTGGCCCGAGCTGCAAGACCCGGGTTTGGGGCTCTGGGTCCTCCCCTTGGGGGAGTTTTCTCCCCCAACGCCCCTGCCTTTTAACCCCACACCCAGGCAGCTCAGGAATCCCGGCGCAGATTGGAGAACTGGGACTAGGACAGCGCTACCCTCACGAAAGCGCCTCTTGCCACCGACAGCCTGATGGCAAATATGGACTGAATCGTTGACATGGAAACCGGACTAAAGTCTCGCTCTTCCTCACAAGAGAGTTCTTATCACCATCCCCGACCGCACGGCACTTGGCAAACGTGGACTGGATTTCCGGCCGGTAGGATCAGGAGGAGTTTCTGCACACAGTATTAACGCCCGCGGCTGCGGCAGCCTGGGAGGGGGCAGGGCTGCCAGGACTAAACGACTGGAAATGGCAGAGGATGTGCTCTCATTTTACCCGGCTGCACAGTGTGCATGGATTGGGCTCGAAAATAAGGGAACAACCTATTAAAATCTACAGTCAACTGCAAAATGTGGAACCGAGGCCTGGAGGGTTTGCTGAGAGAGGGAAACGCTTGCAGGGAGGACAACCCTTCCTCTCTCGCAATTTGCTTCCCCTAAGTGTCCGAAATGCAAAACTCAACAAAAGCTCGGGTTGGCTTCCAGGAGGCTCCTTCCTTTCCCCACTCCTTTTGAGGGAAAACGTTTTAACCCAAGGGAGCCTAATGAGGGCTTGCTTCGGTTCTGAACTAACGCGCTGAGACTTGGTGGGGGCCACATGCGTCCCCGCCGTGGCAAAGCAGCAAACACCCAGCGGAGCTCTCTCGAGTGCGAACTGGAGCTGCGAGTTTGAGCAAAAGGGCAACTATGTCAGTTGACGGAAGCCAGAAGCAGAGCTCAAAGCCTGGCGTGGATTTCCATCTGGAACTGTCTGTTTCTTAAAGTTTGTAACTCGGTGTTCAGAAACAGCCCCAGCGGAAGCTTTGGGAGCAGTGTGAAAGTCTAGCACTACCATCTGACAGCGAGCTGCAAAACTTTGGGCTGCATATTAAGCGAGGAAAGTGGATTGAAACGAGAGTCAAGGCAATTCATTATATTACAGGGCTCCGAGACTGGAGCCGTAAAATACGAACTGGATTTCCATGGAGGAAAATGGAATGGAGTCTGAATGGCGCTCTACAGCTCTTCGCGGTAAAACTGTGCCTGCCCAGCGCCTAGAATTGAAAAGGAGCTACTCCAGCGGCGTCTAGCGTGGTAGGCGCTTAACTACCGCGGGTGTAGATCCTATTTCCACTCATTTCCAAGTCTCAAAATAAACGCTTTGGAGGAATTTGCATGTCAGATTGATAAGGAACACGTTTGAGAAATGTTAATTTCTGAATGAGGCTTTTTTATTTTCCCACTTGAAGAGTAGCTACGTAAAAATACACTCAAGCACAAGTAAACTTTTTTGTACCAACATAAAATAAGAATTACCCTCACCGTTATGTCCCC
Source organism: Scalopus aquaticus (assembly GCA_004024925.1). Lineage (NCBI taxonomy): Eukaryota > Metazoa > Chordata > Mammalia > Eulipotyphla > Talpidae > Scalopus > Scalopus aquaticus. The sequence continues at coordinate 101,739 of PVIJ01002125.1, forward strand.
CAAAACTAAAATCAGAAATAAAATAAATGAAGGTCCAGGCTGGTCTGGTTTGTGGCAGGTTTTCAAACAAAACTTGACACTCAGGGTCAATCTAACTAGAGGAAAAAGGTAACAACTCTCTCACACCCCGATATGTACATTCTCCTGACCCGCTGGTCTTATTGGTGAGCTTATGGACTATTCTTTTGGAAAGACAAGAATAAAACTACTCGTGATATTTTATTTTTTTAAAGATTTATTTTTTGTAATTTATGCATACAAGCTGGGGTACAGCCCAGAGGCATGGGGCATTGAGAGGGTTCACCAGAGACAGAATGGGAAGCAGAACAGGCAGATCGACAGAAATGCACTGCTGAGGGGAGCAGAGGGCAAGGCAGGAGAGGTCTGCTGGCGCCATATGGGAATCACCCTAGCTGGGCACTGAACTCTCATCGCTGCTGCCGACAGCTCCACAGCGCAGCGCCTAACCACTGTGCCACCAGGAAGGCCCTACTCATAATATTTTAAAGACAAACCCAGACCAAAATCACTAGACAGATCAGGAATTTGGACATTTCTGCTGCACTTCATTGAAGGTTTATATTCAATTGAAATACAAAAATATAGTACATGAAAAAGTATTTGCAAAGAAGCTTACAAGTTACTCTATGACCCATTGGAAGAAAAACTTAACAATTTCATATTTGGTACATACTACACTAAGCTGTTTTTAGGTCTGGAGCGCTAAGCACCATCAATACTACCAAGGAAAGAGCAAGTCCCCAATCTTAATACGATTGCTGAAACAGACAGAGTCTGTTTTTGTTTGACTTAAACATTAAACCAATGTAAGATGCTTTTGTTTTGCTTGATTCTTTAAAACCAACCTGGGAAATTTTTACACATGTAAAATGATTACAAATTTTTAAAGTTGAGGATGGAGAAAAAATAGGAAACCAAATATTCTAGGTAGGTATTTCTTCCAGCCCTTGATTGCATAAAGCTTTCTGCCATTTTACTGAGATAGGAAAAAGACTCAGAGTGGTGAAGTTTCTCATAGCAACTCTGGAATGGATCTGGAATGGAGTCTTTTGCTCTAACACAAGTTCTGTAGAAGAGAGTGGGAAAGAAGGAAAAACACAATTTGAGCACTGACAAAATGGAGGGAGGCAGGCATGCAGTCCTGTGAAACAGGATAGGAGGCTAAAACAGCAACTGTGCTGCCTGTTCTCTGAAACACAGCCACCGCCAGAGAATACTCCAGCATGATCATCCCCAGCTTTTTATGTAAGAATCAAAGAAATCCAAAGGAATCTACTAGGCATAAGACAGGAAGTGAATTACGCCTAAAGGAAAACATTCTGACTAGCTTTACTAGAGTTCAAACCCATCTATCCCTACAGAAAATGGCTCCTCCCAAAGATAAAAAGAAAAAGGAAACAAACAAAAAGTCAGTGGAGGGACCACAGCAGTGGCAGTGGTGTGGCCTCCAGCGAGATGCAGCACTTACCACCCACCCCAAGCAAAAGCAGCCAGGAAAAATTACAGTGAGTTTTGGCACTTTTCCAAATTATCACTTTCTGCCCTGAAATTTAACAATATTGAAACTGGATTCAGAAGCCACCAGAGGGGTTGGGAGATAGGAACCAGCAGGTTGATTCTTATTGGCCTGTCCCTCCAAAGAGACTTCCGGAGGCCTGTGTACAAGTGTGTTGTCCTTCCAGTATTGCTGTGGAAGGGAGAGAAAGAAGACAAAGGAGAAATAACCCAGCATAGTTCATTGCGCCTATTCGACAGGCTGTTTAAAAACACCACTGAAACACACACACACACACACACACACACACACACACACCTCCATCACAATATGCTTTCATTATGCGTTCATGAATAGAACACATTCACAAACTAGCCTCAAATGAAAAAGGGCATAATGCAATGCAATATTAGGCACCATTTTGGCCCCAAATTCCAAGACCAGAATATAGATTACACATTTTTAAATGTGAAGTCCCTTTTGACTTCAGAACAAAGTCCAAGAACACATTTAAGTCTTTCCCCCCAATCAATAACAGCTGCCTAAAACTATAGACTCCATCTAGCAAAAACTGGAGTTCATGGCTGATGTTTCCCCTTTACCCCAGCTAAAATTGAAAGTCCAAAATGTTCCTGAAAAGGTTTCTAGTTGACCCCACACCTACCCTCTGTTTTTGTTTTTGTTTTTTAACTAATTGCTAGTGCTTCCAAGATGAAATCATAAGAGAACTAAGCTTCCCTTCAAAACCAAGATATTCTCTAAGAAGAAGCTTAGAGGTCAACCTGATTGGCCACTGAGTTTTAGTAACTCATTATTAACACAATTTGTAACTAATTATGGCGAGGTTAGACAGGAATCATTTTATAAACTCAATCAAATACTATAGACCAAAGACATGCAGTCTCCACTTTGAAAATTCATCTTTCGTGATGAAGCAGCTTTATCCTACACGCCTGCCCTTCTTCAGCTATCCTTGAGTTACATGCACTCTGACCCAAGTTCCACCAAAATGGATTTATTACTGAGGCTCAGAAATCTTTTGAGCATGTTATTCCTTCAACTATAAATAGTATGACTATTACTACTAGTAAGATCATTCCTAAGTCAGATTTATAAATCTCATTAAGTATCTTGTTCCTTATTTTACCTATTGCTTAGAAAACTTAGTAATGCTATCCTTGGCAGCAGTTTTTTGTTTTTTTTTTAAGATTTATTTATTTAGGCATGCAAGAGTTGGGGGGTAGGTCAGAGGTGGGGGTGGTGAGAGGATTTACCAGATACAAGAGTTGGGAGCAGTACAGATGGGTCTACTGAAATACACTGTTGAGGGGAGCAGCAGGGGAGACAGGAGAGGTCCACTGCAACATGTGGGTCAGCTCCCTGGCTGGGGATGGAACTCGTGGTGCAGTGGCTGCTGTCAATATCTTCATAGTGCTGAGACTTAACCCCTTGTGCCACCAGGGAGGCCTGGCAGTAGACATTTCTAAAGTCTCACAGTGAAATGCACAGGCTAGTCCTGCAATAGCAGGAGTGTGAGGACTCAATGCAGTCCCAACAGGAGCAGTCACACTGAGCCATAACCACTCACTGACATCACCTTTTCATTGCCTTTGAGTGATTCACATCCTTAGTGATCTGCTAATTGAAGATTAATTTAGTAAGTCCTTCACCATTGTATACTTTGTTATCTGACCTAAACTCTCTCTCACCTTTTCACACACTCAAGCACATACACACACACACCTCTGGCATCATGTTTTGGTGTGTATTGCCAAACTATGAGAAATATTTAAGAAGAATGGCAGATAGGCGAAACATTTTCTAAATCATGAAAAATATAGAATGAACTTAGATAACAAGGTCTGTGTGTTTTCTAATTTATTTAAGGTTTTTACTTTTATTCCTCAAACCCACATACCCACATATAATAAATATAAATTTCTTTAAGGGCCCACAGATGCCGGACAAGAGTGTGATTATACCAATCATATATTCTCCACTGCCATTTTCTTTTTATTTTTTTAAAATTTATTTATTTATGCATACAAGCTGGGGTGCAGGCCAGAGGTGTGGGGTGGTGAGAGGATTCATCAGAGACAGAATGGGGAGCAGAATAGGTAGATCAACTGAAATACACTGCTGAGGAGGGCAGCGGATGAGACAGAAGAGGTCTGCTGTGCCATGTGGGAATCTCCCTGGCCAGGTATCGAACTCATGCTGCAGTGGTTCTAGATAGCTTCATAGTGCTGCACTCAACCTGTTGCACCACCAGGGAGGCCCTCCACTGCCATTTTTCAAATTAAATGCAGCTGAACAAAAGCATGGAGAAGACATTCACAGGGATGGAATACTACAAATAGAGATAAAATTCTGTTGAAGGTATTCTTCAAAGTGTGTAGATATAGGGAATGAGAAAAGGGAGGCCAAGGGTTAAAGGAGGACAACCTAGCTAACATTTAAGGAAAAGGGCTACCACTTGAGAGCTAGCTCAACAGCTGAGAGAAATGTCCAGACTTTCATTTTCAGTCATGTTTACAAGTGCCTGTCCATTTTTAAGCTGTAATGACCAAGATTTCAAATAGACAAAATCATGTGGACAATGTATGTTGTGAAACATTAGAGCAGAGGTGGTCCCCAGTGAGTCAAATGACGTCTCTTCGCTCGTCACACTTCCATGTTTGAAACTTTTTCGGAATTTTCCACTTTTTGCTTTTGTATGTCAATTCTTTCACCCAGCTACGAATGGGAAACCCTCTGACAGTTACTCTGCAATGATGTACAATGCAGTGCGCATACTACCTTCATCCTTCACAGCTCCCAGAAAGTACATTTATGACTTCTCTCCCTCCAAAGGAGTATAGGCCTTTTTCATTCAACACATATTAATCCTCAAATCAAAACCTTTCATTTCCCAAGAAAGTTGATGAACAAAGAAAAAAAATGAAAAGAAACAAGACGTGGCAATTCCAGGCCTCCCCCGTGGCATAGCCGTTAAGCGCAGTGCTGTGGAACTGTCCGCAGCGGCAACGTGAGTTCGACACCCAGCACCCGGCTGGGGAGATTCCCACATAGCGCAGCAGACCTCTCCTGCCTCCCCTGCTGCTCCCCTCAGCAGTGTGTTTCCCACGAACTGCCTGTTCCGCTCCCCACTCTGTCTCTGGTGAACCCTCTCACCGCCCCACACCTCTGGCCTGCACCCCAGCTTGTATGCGTAAATAAATAAATCTTTAAAAAAAAAAAAGACATGGCAATTCCCATTCTATGGGACTTTAAAGAGATTTGGTAAGTACAAAAAAAAAAGAATGAATGTTAAACTTTGAGATCACTGCCATAATTATTAAAGGTATTGTGATTGTGTGTGTGTATGTGTGTAAACTACACATCAAGGGTATTGTTATTAATATTATTAATGCTCTTACATCAGAAAATGACATTTTAGTTACCCCCCCCCCGCCCCCTTCACCCCAACCCCCAAAGAGAAGAAGAGAATTAAGGTAACTTCCCCTCTCATCCTGCATCTTTCTCTCATTTTTCCTCAGGGTCACTTAGGCTGTCACATTGGGTAATGGTGCTTGGATGAAATGGCACAAAAAATGTCCACAAAGTACAGTTTATGCCACACTGGCTGCTCTCAGAACTCAAGCTCCCATACACAGCAGAGTTCCTGCCAGGGCTTCCTCTGTGGATCAGAATCCAGTGTCACAAAGGCTGCTGTGTGGAATGGAGATATTTGTTCTACCTATTCGGCTGACTCTGAGTGTAGAAAGGTCTTTGGTCTTTGTAACAAGAGGAACAACTGTCCACCAAAATGAATGTCTAAGATGCACCAAATTAAATAATGTCCTTAATTGGGCAGATGAGAAAGAAAAGAGTCAGCCTGACTTACAGTCCATTTCACTGAATTTACCAGCAGATTCCAGGTGCTAGATGAAGAAACAGAATACAGTCTTCCAACCTTTTGGTGCATGCTATTGAAGATTAGAATTTGATCTTCAGATCATGTTTGGGGGATTTCAAAATTAGTGACCTGGGAAGTCCCCACAAACAGCTAGCACTTCCTCACTTCATGAAGCTGTGCCAGTTCCTTTAGAGGGGAGCGCTATGGGTGCTCCCAATTCAACTTTTTGAGTACCTGAGTCAGAGGAACACAAAGGAGAACAATTAACAGAGGCAATCCTAAATATCCAAAGCTGCACTAAATAGGTGGGAGCCCTTGTTTCCTTTTTCAAAGACACACCTTTGAAAATGTGTGCTCATCAGAATTCTCTATAAAACAGGTTTTTTTCTTTTAATGGTATCTCCAAATCAGTTTTTTTGTACAATATTTATAGAAGTTGGAGTGATGTTTACCTTAAACTTAAACATTTACCATTGACTGCACTAGAGGCTTATATAATTTAAAAAACAAATAGAGAAGAAAACATATTCTTCAATCTCCCTCCTGCTTAGGTCTTCATATAAGGTAATGCTGAGTACACAGTGATAGTAAGGTGCGAGGAAGAGGTTAAATTTATAAGAATGTTAAAAAATAAAAAGAGGAAGAATGATTTAACAGAAAGGAAGAAGCAAATCTTACTAGCGCTGCATGCCAGGAACTTGCCAGCCACATTTAGTAGTGGTCACGTTTTCTTCCAGAGATCAGGGAAACCCAGGAGATAAAGTTAACCTGAAAGTGGGAAGAATATAAAGACAAAAGGATGCAGAAACTCCCTGGTGGCTCAAAGGGCTAGGTCTCAGCACTATGAACTATCTGCGGCCACTGCAGCACAAGTTTGATCCCCGGTCAGGGAGCTGACCCATATATGGCACATAAGACCTCTCCCGTCTCGCCCGCTGCTCCCCTCAGCAGTGTATTTCAGTAGATCTGCCAATGCTCCCCACTCTGTCTCAGGTGAATCCTCTTAGCCCCCACACCTCTGGCCTACACCCCAGCTCTTGCATGCATCAATAAATAAAGCTTAAAAAAAAAAAAGAGGATGCAAACACCTTAGGCAGCCTCTTGCATCTCTGTTACATTCAGAAAGCAGCCTGAGTATATATACAGAGGGGAGCAAAGGCACCTGGGTACACCCTGGGTGCAGGGTGTCAGGGTGCCCAGAGCCGGGAGCAGCAGCCCTCACTCCAGCCCAAGCTGTGTGCCTGTGATGTCACCTCATTTGCTGCAGCAAGAGGAATCCCTCTTCTGTGGGGAGCTATTGAGGAGCAACTCCGTTCCAAAACAGGGTTTTCCAAATTACCTCTCTCTACAGGCTTCCCCCAGGGCCAGGCGGTAGGAGAACTTGCCTGCTGTACCTGCAAAGGAAAAAGAAAACCAACAGAGATTCTTAAAATGAAATGAAGTCACTCCACTTGAAAAAATTGTCAACAAAAACTAAAATCATTGTTCTTTAATATTTCAATTTCACATTTAAGAATCAAAAGAACAAAATTCCTTATCCTGAACTTTTACTTTGGAGTCCTTAACAGCAGGTCCAAATGAAAGGACACACCTGTGTGTTAAAAATTATATTCTGTATGGATCTCACTAGAGCTCTAAACAATGCCTTCTTCAAAAGGACAGAGAAAAAGAATCTTAAGAGAAGCACCTCTTACATAACCAAAATTTCAATATTTAAAAGAAACTACGGGGCCTCCCTGGTGGCACAAGGGGTTAAGTCTCTGCACTATGAAGCTATCCACAGCCACTGCAGCCTGAGTTCGATCCCTGGCCAGGGAGCTTCCCACATGGCGCAGCAGACCTCTCCTGTCCCACCCGCTGCTCCCCTCAGCAGTGTACTTCAGTCAATCCGTCTGTTCTGCTCCCTATTCTGTTTCTGGTGAGTCCTCTCACCACTCCCCACATCTCTGGCCGGCGCCTCAGCTTTTGTATGCATATATAAATAATTTTTTTAAAAAATAAAGAAAGAAAAGAAACTATGGAGTGATACAGAAACTAAAAGGGAAGTGTAGTAGATCCCCCCATCTCACACAGATTTGGCAATGAGTGACTATTATGTGTGTTCCATATAGTCTCTAGTACTCACAAAGATACACTAAGAAAGGTATTGTTATCTCCATCCTATAAAGGAAGAAAAGGAAACTGACAGATTAAGTCATCCAATGCCAAGACACTAGTAAATGATAGGATTCAAATGCAGCTCTCTTAAAAATTCTAAACCCTGAGCTCGTCCATAAACATAGGTAATAAATCCCATAATGTTAGTAATGTAGTTTTTCCAAAGCCAGTATTAACTGTTGTTAGAAACACAAAAACAATATATATACAACATATATATGTGCAATAGTATATATTACACCACATGATACATAGAGCATACAGTATGCTACTAGCAAATGTGAGAGGTTCAAAACAAAACTATTTCATTGGTATATTAATTTCAGTACGAGGCCAACATAATTCTGATTTCAGTTGAAGAATATCATTTTATTGGATCTTAGAGTGTCTCCATTCAAAGTGTGATTTCAGGACTAGCAGTGTCAAGATCATCCAGAAGCTTCATAGACAGAAATGCACAATCT